>SJYO01002918.1:0-12634 GCA_006410555.1 Capra ibex | reverse complement strand
TTGAAGGTTTTCCAGGAAGTGCAGGAACGACGTTGAGTTCTTCAAGGGGCTGTATGGACTGAGGTGAGCTCTCCTTCGTGCTCTCAGGATGGGTGTAGGTCTCCTCGGGGCAAAGGCAGAGGATCGAGCTCTCCTCCCTAGGAAAGGGACGCAACAGCCCTTTCTTAAGGGCCGCAAGGGTATCGCAGAGTTCTCCTCAGCGAGAGGTGTCCTTTCCGCTCTCCTTGAGGTCCAACCACGGTGGTAAGGGTCTCAGGGGGTGTACAAAGTCAGGTAAGGTGCCTTTGGACAAAAGGGACGTAACGGAACCGAAAGTTCGGCTCCTAGCTTAGTGGGGTGCCACCGTGCACCCTGTCGGGAAACCCTTTCGGAGCACCCTTTCGGAGTACCCTTTCTGAGCTCCCTTTCGGTGTCTAGGGAATGAGGTGTTCTTCCCTTCGCTATATGAAGTCGATGTCGAGCCCTCCTTTCGCGTACACGTACGCGGGTGAGCTCTGCTCCTGACTGAGGGGACCCCTCTGAGGTCTTCATTGGGTTTTAGGTACAGTTGTTACCTCTCTTTAGGAGTCCAAGGCCGTGGCTGAGGTGTGTTCTAGAATCCGGGTCCGAAGCTGCCCTCTCCTTAGGGCTCTCCGGGGGCTCGTTGAGCGTAGTCCTGACCGGAAAGGACTCCGGTGGTCTCGCCCAGGGACTCCAGGGGCAGCTTTCAGCTCTTGTTGACGGCGTTGAGCTCTTTTAGGTCCTCCAAGAGGGGAGGTCCGTTCTACTCCGGGTAAAGGCGACTCCGCAGTGGTCCGATTAGTGTGGATTGAAGACCTTGAAGGTTTCCCAGGAAGTGTGGGAACGACGTGGAGATCTTCAAGGGGCTGTATGGGCAGAGGTGAGCTCTCCTACGTGCTCTCAAGGCGGGTGTAGGTCTCCTAGGGGCAAAGACGGAGGATCGAGCTCTCCTCCCTAGAAAGGGACGTATCAGCCCTTTCTTAAGGGCCGCAAGGGCAGCGTAGAGTTCTCCTCCGCGAGAGGTGTCCTTTCCGGTCTCCTTGAAATCCCAGAACGGTGGTAAGAGTCTCAGGGGGTCTACAGAGTCAGGTAAGGTCCCTTTGGACAAAAGGAACGTGACGGAGCTGAAAGTTCGGCTCCTAGCTGAGTGTGGTACCACCGTGCACCCTGTCGGGACACCCTTTCGGAGCACCCTTTCGGAGCACTCCTTCGGAGCTCCCTTTCGGTGTCTAGGGAACTAGGTGCGCTTCCCTTTGCGCTGTGACGACGATGTCGAGCCCTCCTTTCGTGTGCACGTAAGGGGGTGAGCTCTCCTCCTGACTGAGGGGACCCCTCATAGGTCTTCATGGGGTTCTAGGTACAGTCGTGACCTCTCCTTAGGTGTCCAAGGCCGTGACCGAGGTGTGTTCCAGAATCTGGGGTCGAAGCTGCCCTCTCCTTAGGGCTCCCCTGGGGCTCGTTGAGAGAACCCCTGACCGGAAAGGACTCCGGTGGTCTCACCCAGGGACTCCAGGGGCAGCATGCCGCTCTCGTGGACGGCGTGGACCTCTTTTACGTCCTCCAAGAGGGGAGGTCCCCTGTACTCCGGGTAAAGTCGACTCCGTAGAACTCCGATTAGTGTGGAGTGGAGACCTTGAAGGTTTCCCAGGAAGTGTGGGAACGACGTTGAGTTCTTCAAGGGGCTGAATGGGCAGGGGTGAGATCTCCTTCGTGCTCTCAAGGCGGGTGTAGGTCTCCTCGAGGCAAAGGCGAAGGATCGAGCTCTCCTCCCTAGGAAAGGGACGCACGAGGCCTTTCTTAAGGGCCTCAAGGGCTGCGTAGAGTTCTCCTTCGCGAGAGCTGTCCTTTCCGCTCTCCTTGAGGTCCCAGCACGGTGGTAAGGGTCTCAGGGGGTCTACAGAGTCAAGTAAGGTCCCTTTGGAGAAAAGGGACGTGACGAAGCTGAAAGTTCGGATCCTAGCTGAGTGTGGTGCCACCGTGCACCGTGTCGGGATACCCTTTCGGAGCACCCTTTAGGAGTACCCTTTCGGAGCACCCTTTCGGAGCTCCCTTTCGGTGTCTAGGGAACTAGGTGTGCTTCCCTTCGTGCTGTGACGACGATGTCGAGGCCTCCTTTCGCGTGCACGTACGGGGGTGAGCTCTGCTCCTGACTGAGGGGACCCCTCTGAGGTCTTCATGGGGTTTTAGGTACAGTCGTGACCTCTCCTTAGGAGTCCAAGGCCGTGGCTGAGGTGTGTTCCTGAATCCGGGGCCGTAGCTGCCCTCTCCTTAGGACTCTCCGGGGGCTCGTTGAGCGTACCCCTGACCGGAAGGGACTCCGGTGGTCTCGCCCTGAGACTCCAGGGGCTGCATTCAGCTCTCGTGGTCGGCGTTGAGCTCTTTTAGGTCCTCCAAGAGGGGAGGTCTGCTCTACTCCGGGAAAAGGCGACTCCGCAGAGCTCCGATTAGTGTGGATTGAAGACCTTGAAGGTTTTCCAGGAAGTGCAGGAACGACGTTGAGTTCTTCAAGGGGCTGTATGGACTGAGGTGAGCTCTCCTTCGTGCTCTCAGGATGGGTGTAGGTCTCCTCGGGGCAAAGGCAGAGGATCGAGCTCTCCTCCCTAGGAAAGGGACGCAACAGCCCTTTCTTAAGGGCCGCAAGGGTAACGCAGAGTTCTCCTCAGCGAGAGGTGTCCTTTCCGCTCTCCTTGAGGTCCAACCACGGTGGTAAGGGTCTCAGGGGGTGTACAAAGTCAGGTAAGGTGCCTTTGGACAAAAGGGACGTAACGGAACCGAAAGTTTGGCTCCTAGCTGAGTGGGGTGCGACCGTGCACCCTGTCGGGAAACCCTTTCGGAGCACCCTTTCGGAGCACCCTTTCTGAGCTCCCTTTCGGTGTCTAGGGAATGAGGTGTTCTTCCCTTCGCTATATGAAGTCGATGTCGAGCCCTCCTTTCGCGTACACGTACGCGGGTGAGCTCTGCTCCTGACTGAGGGGACACCTCTGAGGTCTTCATTGGGTTTTAGGTACAGTTGTTACCTCTCTTTAGGAGTCCAAGGCCGTGGCTGAGGTGTGTTCCAGAATCCGGGTCCGAAGCTGCCCTCTCCTTAGGGCTCTCCGGGGACTCGTTGAGCGTAGCCCTGACCGGAAAGGACTCCGGTGGTCTCGCCCAGGGACTCCAGGGGCAGCTTTCAGCTCTTGTTGACGGCGTTGAGCTCTTTTAGGTCCTCCAAGAGGGGAGGTCCGTTCTACTCCGGGTAAAGGCGACTCCGCAGTGGTCCGATTAGTGTGGATTGAAGACCTTGAAGGTTTCCCAGGAAGTGTGGGAACGACGTGGAGATCTTCAAGCGGCTGTATGGGCAGAGGTGAGCTCTCCTTCGTGCTCTAAGGACGTGTGTAGGTCTTCTCGGGGCAAAGGCGGAGGATCGAGCTCTCCTCCCTAGAAAGGGACGTATCAGCCCTTTCTTAAGGGTCGCAAGGGCAGCGTAGAGTTCTCCTCCGCGAGAGGTGTCCTTTCCGGTCTCCTTGAAATCCCAGAACGGTGGTAAGTGTCTCAGGGGGTCTACAGAGTCAGGTAAGGTCCCTTTGGACAAAAGGAACGTGACGGAGCTGAAAGTTCGGCTCCTAGCTGAGTGTGGTACCACCGTGCACCCTGTCGGGACACCCTTTCGGAGCACCCTTTCGGAGCACTCCTTCGGAGCTCCCTTTCGGTGTCTAGGGAACTAGGTGCGCTTCCCTTTGCGCTGTGACGACGATGTCGAGCCCTCCTTTCGTGTGCACGTAAGGGGGTGAGCTCTCCTCCTGACTGAGGGGACCCCTCATAGGTCTTCATGGGGTTCTAGGTACAGTCGTGACCTCTCCTTAGGTGTCCAAGGCCGTGACCGAGGTGTGTTCCAGAATCTGGGGTCGAAGCTGCCCTCTCCTTAGGGCTCCCCTGGGGCTCGTTGAGAGAACCCCTGACCGGAAAGGACTCGGGTGGTCTCACCCAGGGACTCCAGGGGCAGCATGCAGCTCTCGTGGACGGCGTGGACCTCTTTTACGTCCTCCAAGAGGGGAGGTCCCCTGTACTCCGGGTAAAGTCGACTCCGTAGAACTCCGATTAGTGTGGAGTGGAGACCTTGAAGGTTTCCCAGGAAGTGTGGGAACGACGTTGAGTTCTTCAAGGGGCTGAATGGGCAGGGGTGAGATCTCCTTCGTGCTCTCAAGGCGGGTGTAGGTCTCCTCGAGGCAAAGGCGAAGGATCGAGCTCTCCTCCCTAGGAAAGGGACGCACGAGGCCTTTCTTAAGGGCCTTAAGGGCTGCGTAGAGTTCTCCTTCGCGAGAGCTGTCCTTTCCGCTCTCCTTGAGGTCCCAGCACGGTGGTAAGGGTCTCAGGGGGTCTACAGAGTCAAGTAAGGTCCCTTTGGAGAAAAGGGACGTGACGAAGCTGAAAGTTCGGATCCTAGCTGAGTGTGGTGCCACCGTGCACCGTGTCGGGATACCCTTTCGGAGCACCCTTTAGGAGTACCCTTTCGGAGCACCCTTTCGGAGCTCCCTTTCGGTGTCTAGGGAACTAGGTGTGCTTCCCTTCGTGCTGTGACGACGATGTCGAGGCCTCCTTTCGCGTGCACGTACGGGGGTGAGCTCTGCTCCTGACTGAGGGGACCCCTCTGAGGTCTTCATGGGGTTTTAGGTACAGTCGTGACCTCTCCTTAGGAGTCCAAGGCCGTGGCTGAGGTGTGTTCCTGAATCCGGGGCCGTAGCTGCCCTCTCCTTAGGACTCTCCGGGGGCTCGTTGAGCGTACCCCTGACCGGAAGGGACTCCGGCGGTCTCGCCCTGAGACTCCAGGGGCTGCATTCAGCTCTCGTGGTCGGCGTTGAGCTCTTTTAGGTCCTCCAAGAGGGGAGGTCCGCTCTACTCCGGGTAAAGGGGAATCCGCAGAGATCCGGTTAGTGTTGATTGGAGACCTTGTTGGTTTGCCAAAAAGTGTGGGAACGACGTTGAGTTCTTCAAGGGGATGTATGGACAGAGGTGAGCTCTCCTTCGTGCTCTCAAGGCGGGTGTAGGTCTCCTAGGGGCAAAGGCGGAGGATCGTGTTCTCCTCCCTAGGAAAGGGACACACGAGCCCTTTCTTAAGGGCCGCAAGGGCAACGTAGAGTTCTCCTCCGCGAGAGGTGTCCTTTCCGCTCTCCTTGAGGTCCCAGCACGGTGGTAAAGGTCTCAGGGGGTCTACAGAGTCAGGTAAGGTCCCTTTGGACAAAAGGGACGTGACGGAGCTGAAAGTTCGGCTCCTAGCTGAGTGTGGTACCACCGTGCACCCTGTATTGACACCCTTTCGGAGCACCCTTTCGGAGCACCCTTACGGAGCTTCCTTTCGGTGACTAGGGAACTAGGTCCTGAGTGAGAGGACCTCTCTGAGGTCTTTATGGGGTTGTGGGTACAGTCGTGACCTCTCCTTAGGAGTCCAAGGCCGTGGCTGAGGTGTGTTCCAGAATCCGGGACCGTAGTTGCCCTCTCCTTAGGGCTCTCTGGGGGCTCGTTGAGCGTACCCCTGACCGGAAAGGACTCGGGTGGTCTCGCCCAGGGACTCCAGGGGCAGCATTAAGCTCTCGTGGACGGCGTTGAGCTCTTTTAGGTCCTCCAAGAGGGGAGATCCGCTCTACTCCGGGTAAAGGTGACTCCGCAGAGCTCCGATTATTGTAGATTGTAGACCTTGTAGTTTTCCCAGGAAGTGTGGGAACGACATTGAGTTCTTTAAGGGGCTGTATGTGCAGAGGTGAGCTCTCCTTCTAGTCCTCAAGACGGGTATAGGTCTCCTCGGGGCAAAGGCGGAGGATCTAGCTCTCCTCCCTAGGAGAGGGACGCACCAGCCCTTTCTTAAGGGCTGCAAGGGAAGCCTAGAGTTCTCCTCCGGGAGAGGTGTCCTTTCCGCTCTCCTTGAGGTCCCAGCACGGTGGTAAGGGTCTCAGGGGGTCTACAGAGTCAGGTAAAGTCCCTTTGGACTAAAAGAACATGACGGAGCTTAAAGTTCGGCTCCTAGCTGAGTGTGGTGTCACCGTACACCGTTCGGGACACCCTTTCGGAGCACCCTTTCGGAGAACCCTTTCGGAGCTCCCTTACGGTGTCTAGGTAACTAGGTGCGCTTCCCTTCGCGGTGTGACGACGGTGTAGAGCCCTCCTTTCGCGTGCACGTACGGGGGTGAGCTCTGCTCCTGACTGAGGGGACCCCTCTGAGGTCTTCATGGGGTTCTAGGTACAGTCGTGACCTTTCCTTAGGAGTCCAAGGCCGTCACTGAGGTGTGTTCCAGAATCCGTGGTCGTAGCTGCCCTCTCCTTAGGGCTCTCCGGGGGCTCGTTGAGCGTACCCCTGACCGGAAAGGACTCCGGTGGTCTCGCCCAGGGACTCCAGGGGCAGCATTCAGCTTACGTGGACGGCTGTGAACTCTTTTAGGTCCTCCAAGAGGGGAGGTCCGCTCTACTCCGGGTAAAGGCGACTCCTCAGAGGTCCGTTTAGTGTGGATTTGAGACCTTGAAGGTTTCCCAGGAAGTTTTCGAACGACGTTGAGTTTTTCAAGGGGCTGTATGAGTAGAGGTGAATTCTCCTTCGTGCTCTCAGGGCTGGTGTAGGTCTCCTCGGGGCAAAGACGGAGGATCGAGCTCTCCTCCCTAGGAAATGGACGCACCAGCCCTTTCTTAAGGGCCGCAAGGGCAGCGTAGAGTTCTCCTCCGCGAGAAGTGTCCTTTCCGCTCTCCTTGAGGTCCCAGCACGGTGGTAAGGGTCTCATGGGTCCTACAGAGTCAGGTAAGGTCCCCTTGGACAAAATGGACGTAACGGAGCTGAAAGTTCGCTCCTAGCTGAGTGTGGTGCCACCGTGCACCCTGTCGGGACACCCTTTCGGAGCACCCTTTCGGAGAACCCTTTCGAAGGACCCTTTCGGAGCTACCTTTCGGTGTGTAGGGAACTAGGTGCGCTTCCCTTAGCGGTGTGACGACGGTGTAGAGCCCTCCTTTCGCGTGCACGTACGGGGGTGAGCTCTGCTCCTGACTGAGGGGACCCCTCTAAGGTCTTCATGGGGTTCTAGGTACAGTCGTGACCTCTCCTTAGGAGTCCAAGACCGTGACTGAAGTGCGTTCCAGAATCCGGGGTCGTAGTTGCCCTCTCCTTAGGGCTCTCCGGGGGCTCGTTGAGCGTACCCCTGACCGGAAAGGACTCCGGTGGTCTCGCCCAGGGACTCCAGGAGCAGCATTCAGCTCTCGTGGACGGCTGTGAGCTCTTTTAGGTCCTCCAAGAGGGGAGGTCCGCTCTACTCCGGTTAAACGGGACTCCGTAGAGCTACGATTAGTGTGGATTGGAGACCTTGAAGGTTTCCCATGACGTGTGGGAACGACGTTGAGTTCTTCAAGGGGCTGTATGGGCAGAGGTGAGCTCTCCTTCGTGCTCTCAAGGCGCGTGTAGGTCTCCTCGGGGCAAAGGCGGAGGATCAAGCTCTTCTCCCTAGGATAGTGACGCACCAGCCCTTTCTTAAGGGGGCGCAAGGGCAGCGAAGAGTTCTCCTCCGCGAGAGGTGTCCTTTCCGCTCTCCTTGAGGTCCCAGCACGGTGGTAAGGGTCTCACGGGGTCTACAGAGTCAGGTAAGGTCCCTTTGGACAAAAGGGACGTGACGGAGCTGAAAGTTCGGCTCCTAGCTGAGTGTGGTGCCACCGTGCACCCTGTCGGGAAGCCCTTTTGAAGCACCCTTTCGGAGGTCCCTTTCGGAGTTCCCTTTCGGTGTCTAGGGAACTTGGTGCTCTTCCCTTCCCACTGTGACGACGATGTCGAGCCCTCCTTTCGCGTGGACGTACGGGGGTGAGCTCTGCTCCTGAATGAGGGGACCCCTCTGAGGCCTTCATGGGGTTCTAGGTACAGTCGTGACCTCTCCTTAGGAGTCCAAGGGCGTGGCTGAGGTGTGCTCCAGAATCCGGGGCCGTAGCTGCCCTCTCCTTAGGACTCTCCGGGGGCTCGTTGAGGGTACCCCTGACCGGAAAGGACTCCGGTGGTCTCGCCCAGGGACTCCAGGGGCTGCATTCAGCTCTCGTGGACGGCGTTGAGCTCTTTTAGGTCCTCCAAGAGGGGAGGTCCGCTCTACTCCGGGTAAAGGCGACTCCGCAGAACTCCGATTAGTGTAGATTGTAGACCTTGAAAGTTTCCCAGGGAGTGTGGGACCGACGTTGAGTTCTTCAAGGGGCTGTATGGGCAGCTCTCCTTCGTGCTCTCAGGGCGGGTGTAGGTCTCCTCTGGGTAAAGGCCGAGGATCGAGCTCTCCTCCCTAGGAAAGGGACGCACCCTCCCTTTCTTAAGGGGCGCAAGGGCAGCGAAGAGTTCTCCTCCGCGAGAGGTGTCCTTTCCGCTCTCTTTGAGGTCCCAGCACGGTGGTAAGGGTCTCAGGGGGTCTACAGAGTCAGGTAAGGTCCCTTTGGACAAAAGGGACGGGACGGAGATGAAAGTTTGGCTCCTAGCTGAGTGTGGTGCCACCATGCACCCTGTCGGGACACCCTTTCGGAGCACCCTTTCGGAGGACCCTTCCGGAGCTCCCTTTCCATGTCTAGGGAACTAGGTGCGCTTCCCTTCGCATTGTGACGACGATGTCGAGCCTTCCATTCGCGTACACGTACGGGGGTGAGCTCTCCTCCTGACTGAGGGGACCCCTCTGAGTCTTCATGGGGTTCTAGGTACAGTCGTGACCTCTCCTTAAGAGTTAAAGGCCGTTGCTGCGGTGTGTTTCAGAATTCGGTCGCACTATGACGACGATGTCGAGCTCTCCTTTCGCGTGCACGTCCAGGGGTGAGCTCTGCTCCTGACTGAGGGGACCCCTCTGTGTCCTCATGGGGTTCTAGGAACAGTCGTGACCTCTCTTTAGAAGTCCAAGGCCGTGGCTGAGGTGTGTTACAGAATCCGGGGTCGTAACTGCCCTCTCCTTAGGGCTCTCCGGGGGTTCGTTGAGAGTTCCCCTGACCGGAAAGGACTCCGGTGGTCTCGCCCAGGGACTCCAGGGGCAGCCTTCAGCTCTCGTGGACGGCGTTGAGCTCTTTTATGTCCTCCAAGAGGGGAGGTCCGTTCTACTCCGTGTAAAGGCGACTCCCCAGAGCTCCGATAAGTGTAGATTGGAGACCTTGAAGGTTTCCCAGAAAGTGTGGGAACGACGTTGAGTTCTCCAAGGGGCTGTATGGGCAGAGGTGAACTCTCCTTCGTGCTCTCAGGGCGGGTGTAGGTCTCCTCGGGGCATAGGCGGAGGATCGAGCTCTCCTCCCTAGGAAAGGGACGCATCACCCCTTTCTTAAGGGGCGCAAGGGCAGCGTAGAGTTCTCCTCCGCGAGAGGTGTCCTTTCCGCTCTCCTTGAGGTCCCAGCACGGTGGTAAGGGTCTCAGGGGGTCTATAGAGTCAGGTAAGGTCCCTTTGGACAAAAGGGACGTGACGGAGCTGAAGGTTCGGCTCCTAGTTGAGTGTGGTGCCACCGTGCGCCCTGTCGGGACACCTTTTCGGAGTCCCCTTTCAGAGCACCCTCCCGGAGCAACCTTTCGGAGCTCCCTTTCGGTGTCTAGGGAACTAGGTTCGCTTCCCTTCGCACTGTGACAACGATGCCGAGCTCTTCTTTCGGGTGCACGTCCGGGCGTGAGCTCTGCTCCTGACTGAGGGGACCCCTTTGAGTCTTCATGGGGTTCTAGGTTCAGTCGTGACCTCTCCTTAAGAGTCCAAGGCCGTGGCTGAGGTGTGTTCCAGAATCCGTTCCCGTAGCTGCCCTCTCCTTAGGGCTCTGGGAGGCTCGTTGAGCGTACCCCTCACCGGAAAGGACTCCGGTGGTGTCGCCCAGGGACTCCAGGGACAGGATTCAGCTCTCGTGGACGGCGTTGAGCTCTTTTAGGTCCTCCAAGAGGGGAGGTCCGCTCTACTCCCGGTAAAGGCGACTCCGAAGATCTCCGATTAGTGTAGATGTGAGACCTTGAAGGTTTCCCAGGAAGTGTGGGAACGACGTTGAGTTCTTCAAGGGGCTGTATGGGCAGATGTGAGCTCTCCTTTGTGCTCTCAAGACGGGTGTAGGTCTCCTCGGGGCAAAGACGGAGGATCGAGCTCTCTTCCCTGGGAAAGGGAAGCACTAGCCCTTTCTTAAGGGCCTCAAGCCAGCGTAGAGTTCTCCTCCACGAGAGGTGTCCTTTCCGCTCTTCTTGAGTTCCCGGCACGGTGGTAAGGGTCTCATGGGGTCTACAGAGGCAGGCAAGGTCCCTTTGGACAAAAGGCACGTGACGGATCTGAAAGTTCGGCTCCTGTCTGAGTGTGGTGCCACCGTGCACCCTGTCGGGACACCCTTTCGGAGCACCCTTTCGGAGCACCCTTTCGAAGCTCCCATTCGGTGTCTAGGGAACTAGGTGCGCTTCCCTTACCACTGTGACGACGATGTCGAGCCCTCCTTTCGCGTGCACGTACGGGGGTGAGCTCTGCTCCATACTGAGGGGCCCCCTCTGAGGTCTTCATGGGGTTCTAGGTACATCCGTGACCTCTCCTTACGAGTCCAATGCCGTGGCTGAGGTGTGTTCTAGAATCCGGGGCCGTAGCTGTCCTCACCTTAGGGCTCTCCTCGGGCTAGTTTAGAGTACCCCTGACCGGAAAGGACTCCGGTGGTCTCGCCCAGGGACTCCAGGGGCAGCATTCAGCTCTCGTGGACGGCGTTGAGTTCTTTTAGGTCCTCCAAGAGGGGAGGTCCGCTCTACTCCGGGTAAAGGCAACTCCGCATAGCTCCGAATAGTGTAGATTGTAGACCTTGAAGGTTCCCAGGAAGTGTGGGAACGACGTTGAGTTCTTCAAGGGGCTGTATGGGCAGAGGTGAGCTCTCCTTCGTGGTCTCAAGACGGGTGTAGGTCTCCTCGGGGCACAGGCGGAGGATCGAGCTCTCTTCCCTAGGAAAGGGACGCACTAGCCCTTTCTTAAGCGCCGGAAGGACAGCGTATAGTTCTCCTCCGCGAGTTGTGTCCTTTCTGCTCTCCTTGAGGTCCCAGCACGGTGGTAAGGGTCTCAGGGGGTCTACAGAGTCAGGTAAGGTCCCTTTGGACAAAAAGGACGTGACGGAGCTGAAAGTTCGGCTCCTAGCTGAGTGTGGTGCCACCGTGCACCCTGTCGGGACACCCTTTCGGAGCACCCTTTCGGAGCTCCCCTTCGGTGTCTAGGAACTAGGGGCGCTTCCCTTCGCGTTGTGACGTCGATGTCGAGCCTTCCTTTCGCGTGCACGTACGGGGGTGAGCTCTGTTCCTGAATGAGGGGACCCCTCTGAGGTCTTCATGGGGTTCTAGTTACAGTCGTGACCTCTCCTTACGAGTCCAAGACCGTGGCTGAAGTGTGTTCCAGAATCNACCCCTCTGTGTCCTCATGGGGTTCTAGGTACAGTCGTGACCTCTCTTTAGGAGTCCAAGACCGTGGCTGAAGTGTGTTCCAGAATCCGGGGCCGTAGCTGCCCTCTCCTTAGGGCTCTCCGGGGGCTCTTTGAGCGTACCCCTGACCGGAAAGGACTCCGGTGGTCCCGCCCAGGGACTCCAGGGGTAACATTCAGCTCTCGTGGACGGCGTGGAGCTCTTTTACGTCCTCCAAGAGGGGAGGTCCGCTGTACTCCGGGTAAAGGCGACTCCGTAGAACTCCGATTAGTGTGGAGTGGAGACCTTGAAGGTTTCCCAGGAAGTGTGGGAACGACGTTGAGTTCTTCAAGGGGCTGAATGGGCAGAGGTGAGATCTCCTTCGTGCTCTCAAGGCGGGTGTAGGTCTCCTCGAGGCAAAGGCGAAGGATCGAGCTCTCCTCCCTAGGAAAGGGACGCACGAGCCCTTTCTTAAGGGCCTCAAGGGCTGCGTAGAGTTCTCCTTCGCGAGAGCTGCCCTTTCCGCTCTCCTTGAGGTCCCAGCACGGTGGTAAGGGTTTCAGGGGGTCTACAGAGTCAGGTAAGGTCCCTTTGGACAAAAGGGACGTGACGGAGCTGAAAGTTCGGATCCTAGCTGAGTGTGGTGCCACAGTGCACCGTGTCGGGACACCCTTTCGGAGCACCCTTTAGGAGCACCCTTTCGGAGCACCCTTTCGGAGCTCCCTTTCGGTGTCTAGGGAACTAGGTGTGCTTCCCTTCGTGCTGTGACGACGATGTCGAGGCCTCCTTTCGCGTGCACGTACGGGGGTAAGTTCTGCTCCTGACTGAGGGGACCCCTCTGAGGTCTTCATGGGGTTTTAGGTACAGTCGTGACCTCTCCTTAGGAGTCCAAGGCCGTGACTGAGGTGTGTTCCAGAATCCGGGGCCGTAGCTGCCCTCTCCTTAGGACTCTCCGGGGGCTCGTTGAGCGTACCCCTGACCGGAAAGGACTCCGGTGGTCTCGCCCAGGGACTCTAGGGGCTCCATTCAGCTCTCGTGGACGGCGTTGAGCTCTTTTAGGTCCTCCAAGAGGCGAGGTCCGCTCTACTCCGGGTAAAGGCGACTCCGCAGACCTCCGATTAGTGTAGATTGTAGACCTTGAAGGTTTCCCAGGGAGTGTGGGAACGACGTTGAGTTCTTCAAGGGGTTGTATGGGCAGAGGTGAGCTCTCCTTCGTGCTCTCAGGGCGGGTGTAGGTCTCCTCTGGGTAAAGGCCGAGGATCGAGTTCTCCTCCCTAGGAAAGGGACGCACCCCCCCTT
>SJYO01002903.1:0-10000 GCA_006410555.1 Capra ibex | reverse complement strand
AATTTATATACACATATATAATCTTCACTTGCTGTTCACCTGAAGTACAACATTGTAAACCAAATATACTTGAATTAAAAAAATAACCGTCTAGTGGGTCAGCAGCAATCTAATCTCCAACACGATGGTCCCTGGGTTTGGTTAAGTCTTTGTTCTTCCAGAGCTGGAGGACTCCCTGGAAGGACTTACCTGGAGAGCAAAGGAGAAAGAAGAGTGGCTAGGGATTCACCAGGGGCTACATGGTTCCTGGCACTGCTTAGGCTCAAAATTGGCCAGGATCAGGAAATGTCAGCACCAGGGTCAGCAATGAGAAGGGCCAGAGAAGCATCCTGGAAGTCATTTCCTCCTTGGCACAAAAAGAATGCAGAAGGAGGCCAACATCAAACTTTTCTGAAGGCTATATCCAAGTCAAGGGGCTAGGTCTCAATAATATAAATGAACCCCAGGCAAGTCCTTTATATACCCCTTCAGCTGTACCAAGGGCTTTCACACCGGGCTTTTTGGGATTCCATTATCCTGATAATTCTAGTAGTACTGTGGGTGCCTAACAAACATGAGCTCAAGTGAGATAGCTCCATTTTGTAACCTCTCCAAACTTGCCCTGAAGTCTCCCAGGCCCAGGGCTAGTTGGTCTGGACTTGGGAAATAGATTCCTGACCTCAGCAAAGGGTGCAACTAGGATAATGAGATTGGAGAGAGGGCAGGGTACAGGGAAAGTGAAAAATGGGAGTATCTAGCTGGGTTGCTGATTCAGATGCTCTGAAAATCTAGGAGACGTGAGTCAGATCCTGGTGTCTTGGCTGGCTCTGACAAGTTGGCAAACTGGGATGTCATGTGCGCTTTCCAGGTCCTTGCTTTCCTGCTGGTTAAATGGAGATAATGTCCTGTCTACCTGCTATGGTAAGGATGGCTAGCCACAGGAGATGCAAATTTATGGAACTGGAAATGAGTGTGCTTTGCCACCATCTAGTGGACTATAATAGTATTGCACACCCTGTCCGTGGAGTGTTTCTTAATGCTACCCTTGTTTGTTCAACAAATGTTTACCTTTATTGCTGACCATTCAGGTATGACCTAAACCAACTCCCTTACGATTATACAGTGGAAGTGACAAATAGATTCAAGGGATTATATCTGATAGAGTGTCTGAAGGACTATGACCAAAAATTCAGGACATTGTAACAGGACATGGTGATCAAAACCGTCCGCAAGAAAAAGAAATGCAGAAAGGCAAAATGATTGTCTGAGGAGGCCTTACAAATAGCTGAGAAAAGAAGAGAAGTGAAAAGGAAAGATATACCCATCTGAATGCAGAGTTCCAAAGAATAGCAAGGAGAGATAAGAAAGTGAAAGTGAAGTTGCTCAGTCGTGTCTGACACTTTGTGCGACCCCATGGATTGTAGCCCACGGAATTTTCCAGGCAAGAGGACTGGAGTGGGTTGCCATTTCCTTCTCCAGGGGATCTTCCTGACCCAGGGATCAAACCTGGTCTCCCACACTGCAGCCAGAGGCTTTACCTCTGACCCACCAGGGAAGCAAGAACACACAGAGAACTATACAAAAAAGATCTTCATGACCCAGATAACCATGATGGTGTGATCACTCACTAGAGTCAGACATCCTGAAGTGTGAAGTCAAGTGGGCCTTAGGAAGCATCACTACGAACAAAACTAGTGGAGGTGATGGAATTCTAGCTGAGCTATTTCAAATCCTAAAAGATGATGCTGTTTAAGTGCTACACTCAATATGCCAGCAAATTTGGAAAACAAAACAGGGGCCACAGGACTGAAAAAGTCAGTTTTCATTCTAATCCCTAAGAAGGGCAATGCCAAGGAATGTTCAAACAAGTGCACAGTTGTACTAATTTCACATGCTAGCAAGGTAATGCTCAAAAATCCTTCAAGCTAGGCTTCAACAGTATGTGAACCGAGAACTTCCAGATGTACAAGCTGGATTTAGAAAATGCAGAGGAACCAGAGATCAAATTGCCAACATCCATTGGATCACAGAAAAAGCAAGATAATTCCAGACAAATATTTACTTCTGCTTCATTGACTACGCTAAAGCCTTTGACTATGTGGCTCACAACAAACTGTGGAAGATTCTTCAAGAGATGGGAATACCAGACCACCTTACCTGCCTCCTGAGAAACCTGTATGCAGGGCAAGAAGCAATGGTTAGAGCCAGACATGGAATAACAGACTGGTTCAGAATTGGAAAAGTAGTACATCAATGCTGTATATTGTGACCCTGCTTATTTAACGTAAGTGCAGAGTCCATCATGTGAAATGCTGGGCTGGATGAAGCACAGGCCGGAACCAAGATTGCCAGGAGAGATATCATCAATAACCTCAGATGTGCAGATGACACCACCCTTATGGCAGAAATGATCACACCATCGTGGTTATCTGGGTCATGAAGATCTTTTTTGTATAGTTCTCTGTGTGTTCTTGCTTCCCTGGTGGGTCAGAGGTAAAGCCTCTGCCTGCAGTGTGGGAGACCGGGTTTGATCCCTGGGTCAGGAAGATCCCCTGGAGAAGGAAATGGCAACCCACTCCAGTCCTCTTGCCTGGAAAATTCCGTGGGCTACAATCCATGGGGTCGCACAAAGTGTCAGACACGACTGAGCAACTTCACTTTCACTTTCTTATCTCTCCTACCTCTTGATGAAAGTGAAAGAGGAGAGTGAAAAAGCTGGCTTAAAACTCTACATTCAAAAAATGAAGATCATGGCATCTAGTCCCATCGCTTCATGGCAAATAGATGGGGAAACAATGGAAACAGTGACAGATTTTCTTTTGTTGGGCTCCAAGATCACTGCAGATGGTGACTGCAGCCATGAAATTAAAAGACGCTTGGTCCTTGGAAGAAAAGCTACGACGAACCTAGACAGTGTATTTTAAAGCAGAGACATTACTTTGCCAACAAAGATCTGTATAGTCAAAGCTATAGTTTTCCCAGTAGTCATGTATGGATGTGAGAGTTGGACCATAAAGAAGGCTGAGCACCGAAGAACTGATGCTTTCAAACTGTGGTGCTGGAGAAGATGCTTGAGAGTCCCTTGGACTGCAAGGAGATCCAACCAGTCAATCCTAAAGGAAATCTCTCCTGAATATTCATTGGAAGGACTGATGCTGAAGCTGAAGCTCCAATACTTTGGTCACCTGATGCAAAGAGCCAACTCATTGGAAAAGACCCTGATGCTGGGAAAGACTGAAGGCAGGAGGAGAAGGGGACGACAGAGGATGAGATGGTTGGGTGGCATCACCGACTCAATGGACATGAGTTTGAGCAAGCTCCAAGAGATGGTGAAGGACAGCGAAGCCTGGTGTGCAGCAGTCCATGGGGTCACAAAGAGTTGGATATGATGGAGCGACTGAACAACAGCAACAGTATTCCATTGCATGGATATCATAATTTGAGTCTTTTCCCATTTTTTCTAATTATGACTAAAGATGTTATGAACGTTGCATACAAGTCTCTGTGGATATAAATTTTCCTTTTTCTTGGTATGTTGTACGGTAGGTATATAAATAGTTTTTAGGAAATTTCCAAACTATTTTCCAAGGCGGTTGTACCGTTTTGCATTCTCACCAATAGTGTATGAAAGTTCCGATTGCTCCATATTCACCATCATATGGTATGATCATATCTTTAAATTTTAGCTATTCTCATGAATATGTATTGATATCTCATGATTTTTATTTGCATTCTGACTCTTGCTCATTGGAAGGAATGCTATGACAAACCTAGACAGTATATTAAAATGCAGAGACATCATTTTGCCAACAGAGAACATATAGTCAAAGCTAGGGTTTTTCCAATAGTTGTGTACAGATGTGAGAGTTGGACCATAAAGAAGGCTGAGCATCAAAGAATTTATGGTTTTGAATTGTGGTGCTGAAGATTCTTGAAAGTCCCTTGGACTGAAAGATCAAATCAGTCAATCCTAAACGAAATCACTCCTGAATATTCACTGGAAGGACTGATGCTGAAGCTGAAACTCCAATACTTTGGCCACCTGATGCAAAGAACTGGCTCATTGGAAAAGACTCTGATGTTGGGAAAGATTGAAGCAGGAAGAGAAGAGGACAACAGAGGATGAGATGGTTGGATAGCATCACCGACTCAATGCACATGAATTTGAACAAATTCTGGGAGGTAGTGGAGGACACAGGAGCCTGGTGTGCTGCAGTCCATGGGGTCCCAAAGAGTTGGGCATGAGTTGGCACTTGACGACAACACGACCGATGATGTTTAGAATCTTTTCATGTGTTTACCTGCCATTTATGTATTTTCTTAGGTGTAGTGTCTATTCCGGTTTTTTTGCCAGTGTCGTTATTGGGATGTTTATCTTTTTATTGCTGAATTGTAAGAGCTTTTACATTTATCAGGTTCAAGTTCTTTGACAGTGTATGTTTTGAATATATTTTCTTTCAGTAAGTGCCTTGACTTTACATTTTTTTTGTAACTGTCTTTTCAGAGTGGTGGTGGTTTAGTCGCAAAGTTGTGTCCGATTCTTGGAACTCTGTGCCCTGGAGCCGGCTGTGCTTCTCTGTCCATGGAATTTTCCAGGCAAGAATACTGAAGTGGGTTGCCATTTCCTTCTCCAGGGGATCATCCTGACCCAGGAATCGAACCCAGGTCTCCTGCATTGCAGGCAGATTCTTTACCAACTGAGCTACGAGGGAAGCCTGTGTTTTCAGAGTAGAAGTTTTAAATCTTCAACAAATCACTAATGTGTACAGTAACATGGAGAAATTTCAAAATAATTACATTGTGAGGAAGAAGCCAGTTTTTAAAAAATGCATACAGGAAATTCCCTGGCAGTCCACTGGTTAGGACTTTTCACTGCCAAGGGTGCAGTTTCAATCCCTGGTTGGGAAATTAAGATCCTGCAAAGTGAGTGACGCTGTCAAAAAAAAAGTACATACAGTCCGGTTCCATGTATGCAACGTTTTTCAAAAATAAAAACTAATCTAAAATAACAGCCAAGGAATTCCCTGGTGGTACAGTGGGTAAGACTCTGCCTGCCAATGCCGGGGATACAGTTTCGATCTCTGGCTCAGGAAGATCCCACATGCCGCTGAGCAGCTAAGCCCATGTGCTACAGCTACTAAATCCAGGTGCTGCGGCTACTAAAGCCCGTGAGCCTAGAGCCCATGCTCCATAACGAGAGACGCCCCCACAGTGAGAAGCTTGTGCACCACAATGAAGAGGAGCCTCCACTTACGCAGCTAGACAAAGCCCTCACATAGCAGCAAAGACCCAGTGCAACCAAAAAAATAAGAGAAATGACTAAAAAAATAGAATAGCTGACTAGGAGTTACAAAGGAGCACAGGGAAACCTTGGGAGTAATGAAGATGTTCAGGGCCTAGATTGTGCATTTCAAGGATGTTCATTTACGTCAGAAGTTATCCAGTTATGTACTTCAGTTACTTGCCCTTTATTGTACATTGATAAACTGTAAAATAAAGTGCACACACGTGAGCTAGCATTTCTTGATCACTTGCTGTGCGCTAAACACTGACCAGATGCTGGGGATGCAAAGAGAAGCAGTGGGCTGTCTTGGGCAGCTCAAGCCTTGAAGTAGAGCCCGCCTCGTCACTTCCCCAGGGCTGGGCTGACAGGGTGTGTTCCAGGCCCATCTCCGCTCCTTGCCCCTCTGCTTTCACAGATTCCCTGTTAGGGTTCCCTTGCCAATTCCAGCTGTGCGCACCTCGCTGGCCTCCACCCAACCTCTGTACCCACACCCCACTTGACCAGCAGCTTTCCTTCCCCTGCAGGAACCACTCACATCCACACACATCTTCTCCTGTCCCATCTCTGGCCTTCCCTCATGACTCTCCCCCTTTCTAGAATACTCTCTGTCCCCACCAATCTCCAGGGTGAATCCCACTCCTTCGAGGCTCAGCCCCCTCCCTCACCCCTCATCTGGGCCATCTTGCCTGGAGCCCCCATCCCGCGTGATCCCCAACCTCCTGGAGCCTGTGTCCTGGTTTCCATCCAAGCCCTGCCTGGGCACCGACCCAGGTCCATGCTCTGGCTCACTCCACTGAAACAGGAGGACCACACCATGCTGAACAGATGTGCATGTACACGCGTGTACATGAGAGCCCTGGGCACAGCCCCTGGTGTTGTTGCACACTTGCCAGAGAAGCTCTTACAAAATTAAGGAAGTTTTTGACAGTGACTTTTTTTGGCTGCACCATGCAGCTTGGGGGATCTCAGTTCCCCCATTGGGGCTTGAACCCAGGCTCCTGGCATTGAGAGCGTGGGGTCCTAACCATGGGGCCGCCAGCAAATCCCCTTTCTTTTTTATCTTCATAACCTTTTTGTTTTCTGACGCTTTTAGACTTACAGAAAAATTGCAAAAATAGTACAGCAAGATATAGTGACTTTTTTTTTTAACTGAGAAACACATCGAATCGACACACTCTTACAACATTACAACATCAACAACTAATTCAACATCCAGGGAAAGAAACTCATTACTGAACTCAACACAACAGTTTGGACCAATCTGGAACAAATGGAATCATGGATCAGATTTGGTTGAGACAAGAGCACTCAGCTTTGGATGGCAGTCCTGCCAAGCCTGAGAGTGGGCAGAGGGGAAACAGAATGGGTGGTCCTGGACTCGCAGGCCTAAGGCAGGAGTCTGCCTTCTTGCTAAGTGAAGTGGGAGCTGTTGGAGGGTTTAGAGTAGTGGAGTCAGGTGACCTGCCTTACCTTCTCTAAAGATCTCTCTGGTGGGTGGAGAACAGGGGCTTGCAGGGGACGTCAGTTGCCTTAGGACCCAGCAAGAAAGGCTGGTGGCCTGTGGCTGGGGGAGGGGCAGCAGAGGTGGCGGTGCCAGGTGACTGGACCCCCAGTCCCCATGCTGGTGGCCTTCGAGGATGGGAGCGGAAGCCTTGAGGTTACCTTGGCTTCCGGCCTGGAAGGGTGGACTTGCTGAGCTAGCTGGGGACACGGAGAGCTGTTTAAGGAGTCTGTTAGACATCTGGGCTGGGTGAAGGGGAGGGTCCCCACTATGGTGAGGGATGCAGATGGCATTTAAAACCCCAAACTCCATGAGATGACCTGGGATGATTTGCCCTGGCCAGATCAGCTGCCTGGCCTTAGTTCCTCAGCCTAAAATTCTTCCCTGGAAGCCACCCTCCTCCCTAGCCCACCTCGGAGCCCATGACCAGGGATGGGAACTCTGAAGGCACCACCAGGATTCAGCGTCACAGACCTGTCATACGGACACTGCCAATACCCAGCAAACAGTGTGGTCATCCCCTCCTCTTCCCACCAGGGAGAGAAACCACATCAGCCCTCCTGGCAGCCCAAGTGCCCTGAAAGGGCATCATCAGTCGCTCAGTCATGTCCGACTCTTTGTGACCCTGTGGACTGTAGCCTGACAGGCTCCTCTGTCCATGGGATTTTCCAGGCGAGAATACTGGAGTGGGTTGCCTTTTCCTTTTCCAGGGAATATTCCCAGCCCAGGGATTGAACTCCGGTCTCCTGTGTTGCACGCAGATTCTTTACTGTCTGAGCCACCAGAGAAGGTGGAGTCAAAAGGGCTCTACCTGGAACCTGGAACAATGGCAGTGGGGGTGCAGGGTGGTAGGAGGCCAACAAAACTGGGAAGGAAGATGCGAGCATGTAGAGCAGAGGGGGATGAGGGTGTCTCACCCTCATCTGACCTGGGCCACTTTCCCCAGAGAAGTGATGCTGGGGGAATGTGGGGGTGGTGGCAGAAGCTGACAGGTTCCCAGGCCAGTGCTGAAATGGTGTTACTGGGAACCAGGCATTCCCTGGCTCAAGCAACTGACAGTCAAACAGGTGGCTAGAGCTGCACCCATTTCTGCCCATGTGGAGCCAGGCCACCTGGAGACAGTGCAATCCCTTCATCCCTTTGCCTCACTAGACTGTTCCATCCTGCCTGCACTCACTCACTCATACCAGTCATCCACACACCATCAGTAGTCACTGCACTGAGGTTTGAACCCAGGCAGCCTGGCACGCACCCAACTCACATTCTCAGCACACATTCGCCAGCCAGCTGGGCCTGGGCCTGGTGACAGGGCAGGCATGGGCTCTAACACCATCAGCCCTGACACGCTCATGAACGCTGGGTGTACAGGCCCTTAGGGTCAGGCCAGGAGCCTCGGGACTGGGAGGAGGGTAGGCTTCCTGAAGAAGCAGGCATCTGAATTCAATCTTGACAAAATGGTGGGACTCACTCATGCAAGGACAGGGGGATGGTCTGCCCAAGGGAGAGCCAAGGCAGGAGGCTGAAATTGTGTCTGTCCGTGGAGTTACATCCTCAATTCCAGGTGATCGTGGTTCCCAACCTACTCTATGTCACCCCTGAGCTGTGGGGACCGCCCCACCCCAATCCTCACTCCAGATCTTTTCTTGGGCCTCCTCAACATTCATTTTCTCTTGATTTATTTTTTCCTCTCCTTCCAAAGCTTCAGGCCTTCCCTGGTGGCTCAGATGGTAAAGAATCTGCCTGCGATGCAGGAGACCCAGGTTCGATCCCTGGGTTGTGAAGATCCCCTGGAGAAGAGAATGGCAACCCACTCCAGAATTCTTGCCTAGAGAATTCCATGGACAGAGGGGCTAGGCGGGCTACAATCCATGGGGTCAGAAAGGCATGGGCACAACTGAGCGACTAACACTTTCACTTTCCACTTTCCAAGACTTGCACTTAATTCTGATCTTCTGTTGTCACTCATACAAGGGCTTCCCTGGTGGCTCAGCTGGTTAAGAATCTGCCTGCAATGCAGGAGAGACTGGTTCGATTCCTAGGCGGGGAAGATCTGCTGGAGAAGGGATCTACTGGTGTAGGCTACCCACTCCAGTATTCTTGGGCTTCCCTTGTGGCTCAGCTGGTAAACAATCTGCCTGCAACAACAACAAAAATAATTTTAAAAAGACAAAAAAAAAAAAAAAAGAATCTGCCTGCAATTCAGGAGACCTGGGTTTGATCCCTTGTGTTGGGAAGATCCCCTGGAGAATGGAAACAGCTACCCACTCCAGTATTCTGGCCTGGAGAATTCCATGGACTGTATAGTCCATGGGGTTGCAGAGTTGTACACGACAGAGCGACTTTCACTTCACTTTATACATTTGTACCCAGGACACTGATTATTCACACTGGCCCACTTCTGTCCCAGCTGCTCAGCCCTCCATTGCTTTCTTGGATCCTGTTTCTTCCTTCTGGGCTCAAGGTCCTTTTTTTTTTTTTTTTAAATATTTATTTATTTGGCTGCACGAGGTCTGCACTAGTTGTTGTCACGCGAGTGTATGTTCCTCGATTCTTTGTCTTGTGCCTCCTTCCATCCCAGGGAGGTCTCCTGGGTTTGTGACATGCAAACTCTGAGTTGTGGCTTGTGGGATCTAGTTCCCTGACCAGGGATTGAACCCAGGACCCCTGCCTTGGGAGCATGGAGTCTTAGCCACTGGACCACCGAGTCCCAAGGTCCTTCTTCCGAAGGTGCTTCTGGAAGTTCTCTCAGCATGGGTCTCTGAGCGGTAAATACTCAGAGCCTTTGTTTGAAGTATCTTTATTTCACTGCCTGCTTTCACAGCTGGTTGACCTGGTATGGCACTCTCGGTAGCCCTCACTTCCCGGCACCTGTGAAGATGTTGTCTGGATTCAGTTGTTGCTTTTCAGAAACTGCCTCTGCCCCACCTTCTGCCTGCTTGGACCCTGAGTCCTCACAAGTTGCTTCTGGTTCCTCTGGGCCATTTGAGGAATCTTCAGATGGAAATCTTCCAAGTATGAAGCTCTCGCCATCCTACATTGCCCCAATTTCTGGGGCAGTCAGTCCTCAGAGCGGTCTGCCATTGAAGGAAGAAACAGAACAGGCTCCATCTTGAAAGCAGGACTCCATCTTGGGCCCGACTGTGGACTTCGAGCTCTATGCCCAGTATCTATGGAAACAACACACCAACTGGAAAACCAGACCCCCCAGATGGAAGAGCCCCAGGGCTCATACCTAG
>SJYO01002888.1:76866-110000 GCA_006410555.1 Capra ibex | reverse complement strand
CGTGGTGACCCCTTCGGGAATATACATAATCTGAACGAGAGTAGGGTGGATTTGAAGGAGCCTAAAATTCATCTATTTTTTCAATAACTTTAGTAACGTTTCCCATCTTAAAGATAATTTGAGGGGTCACCTTAGATACCCCTTACTGGATAAGTGAACATTTTACGGATTCTCAACCTTAGGAGACATACGAAAACATAAGAAGTAAGAACACGTCGTTTTGACCTCCACTTTGTTTAGTCGATACGTAAAACCATTGACCTGTACCTCCACAAAGGAAGGTTCAAAGACACCTACTTAATTCAGACCCAAACGTTTAAGATAAGGTTAAAATAATTACCTGTCAAAATCAGTTATCAGGAGGTCAAAATAACTTTTTTTCAACCAATAGTGGACTGTCGGATTCCTTAACAATGTTGTACGTGTAACACAAAACTCACCCGGAAAACATGACAGGACGTAAGTACTACCCACTCGACTTATCGAAAAAACGAATACACCCTTTACCCATTACCATCTTCCCCTTCACCTCTTCCCCGTCCGGACTTCGTAATCGACGTCCAACCAGGAATTCATTTGATTACTCTCCTTTTTCACTTCAGTGAGTCAGCACAGGCTGGGAAACACTGGGGTACCTGACATCGAATGGTCCGAGGAGGTAGGTACCCTAAAAGGTCCGTTCTCATGACCTCACCCCACGGTAAAGGAAGAGGTCCCCTAAGGGCTCGGTCCCTAACTTGGGGTCAGAGGGCGTAACGTCCGTCTACGAAATGTCAGACTCGGTGGTCCTTTCAGCTCTCCTTTTCCTTCAAACCTTTAGGAGGTCACTGAGTAAGGAGGTATGGGGTTGAACTTTGAGTAACGGAGTGGTACCCTGGAGTTCTATTCCGTTAAGTAGAATCTCGCCTCCCACAGAAGACAGGTCTACAAATCATAAAATCCAGTATTACATGGTTGACAACACCACTTTTTCGGTAAACGTAAACAACCTGGATCTAATGTTTTTGTTAACAAAGATCTAAATCTTTCAATTCACACACACCTCCCCACAAAGGACTGTTCTAAGAAGGTATTTTTAAGTCATTACACCAGACAACCTAACGGTGGGTCCACCGTGTCACTCACCATTTCTTGGGTGGAAACGTCCTCTGTATGATCTGTGACCAAGCTAGGGACCCTTCCCTTCTAGGGGACCTCCTCCCGTATCGTTGGGTAAGGTCATAAGAACGGACCTCTTAGGGTTCCTGTCTCCTCGGACCACCCCACGTCAGGTGTCCCGACGTCTCTCATCATGTGTTGACTTCGTCTACTCGTGTGTACGTACCCAACGGAGATTTAGCAGGTAAATATTTCCCTTAAGAAAAAAAGAGGGAATTTGACTCTTTCATCAAAAGAAAAATATAAGGGAAAATCAAGTAAAGTCAGTGAGTCAACACAGACTGGGACGCTGGGGTACCTGACGTCGTACGGTCCAAAGGGACGGGAAGTGATAAGGATCTCAAACGAGTTTGAGTACAGGTGACTCAACCACTACGGTAGGATGGTAGAGTAGGACAGCGGGGGAAGACGGAAGTCAGAAAGGGTCGTAGTCCCATAAAAGGTTACTCAACCGAGAAAGAAACGTAGTCCACCGGTTTCATGACCGTAAATCCGATTCTTAATCACGGTAGGTTCATCCATCGCCACATTCCCAATTTTTCACTTTCAGAGTCAACACAGGTTGAGAAACCCTAAGGTGCCTGATATGTCAGGTACCCTAAGAGGTCCGGTCTTACGACCTCACCTATCGACAAGGGAAGAGGTCCTCTAGAAGGGTCGGGTCCCTAACTTGGGTCCAGAGGACGTGACGTCCACCTAAGAAATGGTCGACTTGGTGGACCCTTCAGGTTCTTACGACCTCATCCGTCGGATAGGGAAGAGGTCCCCTAGAAGGTTGGGTCCTTAACTTGACCCCAGAGGGACGTAACATCCACCTAAGAAATGGTCAACTCGGTGGTCGGAACCAAATTTAAGGACCGACATTAAATGTCACTAATTCATGGACGTAGTCCCAACAACACTCCAGTCATGTAGAACACGCAGATTTTATCACGGACCAGACATCAAGGTTATGTCCGTTGTCTATTTTTCCATCAGTGGTCAAAAAACCAAAAGGTCACGTATATCTTGAATTGGAAATGTGACATTAGATAAGTTATAATCGTTATCGGAATACAGATTTTGTTACCTACGTAATTTTTATGAAATAACGATCGATGGTAGATTTAGAAGTCACTCAGTTATAAGAAACGGTATCATTTAGTGTTAGTGGTACTATTTATGTCATTATCACTTTTTCCAACTTTATAACACCCTTAATTGTTTTACACTGTGTCTCTGTATTTCACTCATTTACGACAACCTTTTTGTCCCAGCTGTCTGAACACTGTCTGCGTCCCAACGAAGTTAAAAACTGTTTTTGGTGGGGTTTGGGGGTGTCATAAACAATTTACGTTGCTTTGCTCCATACAGACAATTAATAATAAAATGAATAATTATAATGATTCGATAAGAAAGAGTCGATAAGTATAGACCAAGTTTCCGAAAAGGGGTCTTACAAAAGTCTATCGAGTTTACACCTTTTAGAATGCGTTCCTTTATTTTTGTCGACTTCTACCTGTTTTCGTCCCATCAGTGAGCATTTCCTTCGAAAAATTACGTGAGATCGAACGTTAGAGTTTTTACTGTCTTACTGGAGACAAACAAAGGTTCCGTTTGGTAAGTTATCGTGTCATTAGGTTCAGATACGGGGTTGGTTATTACGACTTCTCCGACTTCGACTTACCAAGATGCTTCTGGATGTTCTGGAAGATCTTAATTGTGGGGGTTTTCTACAGGAAAAGTAATATACGCTGACCTTACGTTTTCATCCTTCAGTTCTCTATGGACGTCATTGTCCGTTTAAACCGGAATGTCTTACTTCGTCCCGTTTCCGATTGTCAAAACGGTTCTCTTGTGTGACCAGTATTGTGGGAGGAGGTTGTTGTGTTCTCTTCTGAGATGTGTACCTGTAGTGGTCTACCAGTCATGTCTTTAGTCTGACTAATATAAGAAATGTCGGTTTCTACCTCTCCGAGATATGTCAGTCGTTTTTATTCTGACCCTCGACTGATCGAGTCTAGTATTTGTGGAATAAATGTTTAAATCTGAATTCAACTTCTTTCATTCCTTTTGGTGATCTGGTAAGTCCATACTGGATTTAGTTTAAAAAATGTTAATATGTCACGTTCACTGTTTATCTAAGTTCCCTAATATGGACTGTCTCACGGTCTTCTTGATACCTACCTCCAAGTACTGTAACATGTCCTCCGTCACTAGTTCTGGTAGAGGTTCTCTTTCTTTACGTTTTTCCGTTTTACCGACAGACTCCTCCGGAATGTTTATAGACTCTTTTCTTTTCTTCGATTTCCGTTTCCTTTTTTCCTTTCTATATGGGTAAACTTACGTCTCAGGGTTTCTTATCGTTCCTTTCTATTCTTTCGGAAAGAGTCACTAGTGATGTTTCTTTATCTCCTTTTGTTGTCTTACCCTTTCTGATCTCGACAGTAGTTCTTTTCATCTCTATGGTTCCCTTGTACAGTACGTTTCTACCCGAGCTATTTCCTGTCTTTACCATACCTGGATTGTCTTCGTCTTCTATAATTCTTCTCCACCGTTCTTGTGTGTCTTCTTGATATGTTTTTTCTAGAAGTGCTGGGTCTATTAGTACTGCCACATTAGTGAGTGGATCTCGGTCTGTAGGACCTTACTCTTCAATTGTCCCGGAATCCATCGTAGTGATACTTGTTTCGATCACCTCCACTACCTTAAGGTCGACTTGATAAAGTTTAGGATTTTCTACTACGACACTTTCACGACGTGAGTTAAACGGTCGTTTAAACCTTTTGAGTCGTCACCGGTGTCCTGACCTTTTCCAGTCAAAAGTAAGGTTAGGGTTTCTTTTCAAGGTTCTTACAAGTTTGATATCGTGTCAACGTGAGTAGAGTGTACGGTCGTTTTACTACGAGTTTTAGGAAGTTCGGTCCGAAGTTGTTATACACTTGGTACTTGAAGGTCCACAAGTTCGACCTAAATCTTTTCCGTTTCCTTGGTCTCTAGTTTAACGGTTGTAGACAACCTAGTAGTCTTTTCGTTCCCTCAAGGTCTTTTTGTAGATGAAGACAAAATAACTGATATGGTTTTCGGAAACTGACACACCTGGTGTTGTTTGACCTTTTAAGAATTTCTCTACCCTTATGGTCTGGTGGACTAGACGGAGGACTCTTTAGACATACGTCCAGTTCTTCGTTGTCAAACTTGACCTGTACCTTGTTGTCTGACCAGGGTTTAGCCCTTTCCTCATGCAGTTCCGACATACAACAGTGGAACGAATAAATTGAATATACGTCTCATGTAGTACACTTTACGACCCGACCTACTTCGTATTCGACCTTATTTTTAACGACCCTCTTTATAGTTATTGGAGTCTATACGTCTACTGTGGTGGAAATACCGTCTTTCGTTTCTTTTGGACTTCTTGGGGACCTACTTTCACTTTCCACTCTCACTTTTTCACACGAATTTCGAGTTACAAGTCTTTTGATTCTGCCGTAGACCAGGGTAGTGGAGTACTGTTTATCTACCCCTTTGTTACCTTTGTCATTGTTTGAAACAAAAACCCCCGAGGTTTTAGTGACGTCTACCACTGACGTCGGTACTTTAATTTTCTGCGAACGAGACCTTCTTTTCGATACTGGTTGGATCTGTCGTATAATTTTTCGTCTCTGTAATGAAACGGTTTCTTCAGATCAGTTTCGATACCAAAAGGGTCATCAGTACATACCTACACTCTCAACCTGATATTCCTTTCGACTCGTGACTTCTTAACTACGAAAACTTGACACCACAACCTCTTCTGAGAACTCTCAGGGAACCTGACGTTCCTCTAGGTTGGTCAGGTAGGATTTCCTCTAGTCAGGACTTATAAGTAACCTTTCTGATTACGACTTCGAGGTTATGAAACCCGTGGACTACACTTCTCGACTGAGTAACCTTTTCTGGTACTACGACCCATCTCCTCTTCCCCTTGCTGTCTCCTACTCTACTAACCTACCGTAGTGGGTGAGTTATCTGTACTCAAACTCATTTGAGGACCTCAACCACTACCTGTCCCTTCGGACCGTACGACGTCAGGTGCCCCAGTGTTTCTCAGTCTGTGTTGACTCATTGACTTGACTCGACTCGAACAAGAAAGATCGGATTCGTTTTGTCACGGACACCCTAAATAAACTCAAAAATTTGAACTTCAGGTAAGTATTTTGGGTTCGAAGGAGAAGAGTCCGTCCTCGAGACACTAGTCCGTCAACCCTAATGTCCGGTCAGGAGCTGGGTTCCTTCATTCTCACTACCACATTCTTGCTCCAGGTGGTTAGAGGAAGTCCAAATGATATCGGTGTCGGGTACGATTCAAGTTCTCTCCCGCAAGGGTATAGAGTTTCAACAGGAGGACTTTTTGTTCGGTCTTTTTCTCCACACTATCAAACCATTGATCGTTATTCAACGGTATAATAAACACCGTAATACAGAATCTTAATAGTTCGTGAAGATCTCTTTTCATCGTGTTTCCTCGGAGTAGTGATTGATACTATAGTTCTAATTTTTTACGGAAGAATTTTCTAGTCACGTATAGGAGGTATTTCATTGTCTAAAGTCAGGTTCTGTTGGAACCATGAACTCATAATTTGGTAGCATTTTATGTGTGGGGTTTATTTGTAAACCTACTTAACATTTACTATTCCGTTCTCTTCTACAAGGACCGGTTAAGGATATAAGAGGGTATCTTGTAATAAATGATATGGAAAGATTCGACCATAGGGACGAACGGATTCGCCAGGACCAACTACCGTTAATGTAGGAATAGGACTTCTTCCCGAAACCGAAGTCCCGACTATGAAGCCTCTAGCAACCTGTACTCATTGCCTCGGCGGTACTATCGGGTCTCCCGGTAGACTCAATAAACGACTAGGGCCGACTCTGGTTTCAACGGTTAGTGGTTGACCCTGTTTCTTACTTCATTCTTAAGTTCCGTCTATTTTGTAATATACAGATCAATGGATCTGTATCTCAGTTCAGTGGAAGGTCCCGTAGGACGAGACTAATGAGAGTGTATTTCGGAAGAGGGTCCTTGAAGAGGGAAGACTAAATAGCACCCACAGTTCATCCTTCCTTTGTCCAGGTGAAGTCCTCGAACTTCGTCTCCCGAATCCAAGAATGGTATAGACCCAGTAAGGTTGGAGGACCAGGACGTTGTCCTTGTTAATAGAGGACCAATCTTCTACAGGTCAGGTTCCATAAGGAATATGAAAGGGTTCTTAGTATTTACAGTCCTTTTAAAGAGGTCACTAACGTCATGAGAGCCTAAAGACACATTAACCCGACACTTTTGTCTCTCTTGAGAAGACAAATGGAAGATGATTGTAAGAACACTATCCTTTTGTTAGTACAAAATTTTTCCGTGAACATCGGAGGAATCAAATGTCTAATTTCCAGAGATACTTTTCATTTTCACTTTCACTTCAGCGAGTCAGTATAGGCTGAGAAACGGGGGGTACCTGACATCGGATAGTCCGAGGAGGTAGGTACCCTAAAAGGTCCGTTCTTACGACCTCACCTAACGGTAAAGGAAGAGGTCCCCTAGAAGGACTCGGTCCTTAACTTGGGTCCAGAGGGCGTAACGTCCGTCTACGAAATGGTAGACTCGATGGTCCCTTCGGGCTATTTCCAGAGATACTCCTCTCGATTTAGGAATAGTAATTATATTACCTTAAAGTAACATTCTGTAAACGAAGTCTTCATTCGATATATTGAATTTTACCAAAATTGTGACAAAAACGACCTTTAAATCGTTTGTCATTGATCCACGTCGTCAGGGGGGAATACACACCCCCTACGTAAGATTCTGAGACTCACCATAATATACATGATGGAAAAAAGGGGATATGTCCATGGTTACCCACCCATCACATGTGTCGTACGTATACGGCCTGTTTTTCCTACTAAGTACAGGGTCCGCCCTATCTCACTCTACCGTATTCTAAAATAGTGTTATGAGTCTTGCACACGTTAAATTTTGAATACTTAACAAACAAAGACCTTAAAAGGTAAATTATAAAGCCTGACACCAACTGAAACCATTGGTTTCGGTACTTTTCGTTTTTAACACCCTACCCCCCTGATGGCATAACCCTAATACCTCCTAAAATTAAAAAAGATATGAAGTGCCAGTTTGAAAAGGTTTTACGTGTACATAATGAAAATATTAGTCTTCGTTTATGTCACTAAAGGATTATACTGTGATATTTAGTTGATATGAAGTTAATTTTGTATTGATTTTATTAGAATTATTCATTTTCAAGGTTTAATGTGTCCTGAGTCGGTCGTCTACTATTCCGTTAAACTTAGGGTCCGTATATTAAACAATACAAATTAATCTTTATTCAAACATCTATCCGTCCATCCGATAGACTCCAAATTCTACAAATCTTTCTCCAATCTCTTAAAACGTCTCTAATCCTCTATTGTCCCTAAGTAAGATATTCATTAATAAGTTGTGAATGGTATTCCATCCCTATGTGACTACTTCAGTCTTTTCCAGAGACGGGAGGACTTCGAATGTAAAATTACCTCCTCTGTCTGTTATCCATGTAGTTGTTTATTAAGGTATATCACAATTCGAGTGTCTTCCTTTGACTTATCCAATTGTACTATTACTTCACCCGACTAAGTCCTATATAAAACATCCGTCACGATTTTCCTAACGACACCTATCCAACACTTGGTACTCTGTTTTTCCTTCTCAGTTTCTACCGACCGAAGAACCGACTACCACCGAATCAGAGGTCAATGTCGTCACCCGTACCACTCTCCACCTACCTAGGACCCTCTTTGCCGTCCTACTCTGATAATTCATTCCGACCTGAAACTATCCCTGGAAGCAGAGGAAACGAGAACTCAAGACTTTTAGATGGTCGTTCCGAGACAACCTAAGACCTGAGTGATCGAGTGGAATTTCTACCCGGCGTATATTTCCCCGGTGAGTGTCCTCATGTGTTACGAAGACGGTCAGGACAAGTCCCGGTTCCTGTAAACGAATATTGGACATATTCTTTTGTTACATATTTTGTTTCTTTCCCTAAAGGTCGACCCTGACATACAAAAATTATCTTCGACGGACCTTCCCGGTGCAAAGATAAAATTTGGTCGTCGTGTCTCTCCACTGACAAGACACGAATGTGACACGTATCACCGTGGGTCTGACGACCCTAACAAGACTCCTCTCTCACGCCCTACCACCGATATAACTTCTTCCCGTCCTTCCTTCTACAAGAGAGACACTGACAAACTGTAGACCCTGAGAAAAGGGTCACTACCTGTCTCTCAATTGTTAATAGACCTCAGTTGAGTCTCGAGAGAATGTACTTTTCAAGTACCGGAATCGACACCAATCCGTGTACACCGAAAATGTACGTACTTACTACCTGTTTGACTTTCTTCTCCGTCCTTGGGACCGTGTGTCTCTTAGTAATAAAGGTCATATCACTGACCTATAAAGGTTTCACTCCTCATCTCAAGAAACCTACGAATCGATGGAACAGGAGTTTCAAGACGGAAAACGAGAACCGATTTAGAACACCTACTTTGTATGGGAGACGGTTTACAACATATGACAGTGTCATTGTTGGTAGTTTAAAATCGTCTAGATGAGGGGTCAGTCGCTTCCAGACCCGTAGTTATAGTATCATAGGTTTTGAGGGTCCCTTCGGACGCGTCCAAAATAAAGGTTGTAGACGTATTTAGGGATCGAAGTCAGGAAACGATACTTGGACTTTACTCTCTTTTCTCAGTGGAACGATCTTCCCGTTAGTACTTTCTCTCTCTTGGTAAAGTCCGACCTGCTTCTCTGGTCATGTGAAGTGGTCCATCTATGACCCCCCCGAAAGGGGACGGGGGGTCGGGTATTTTAATAGGTCTAATCAAACAGTCCTCTATTTCTCGTTTCTGGAGTCAAGACGACTCAAGTTTGAGATGTACATTGTTATCGTATCTTGACTACACTTTCGACAGTCAACGAGACTAGAAGCAAACTGCCCTAGAATTTTCAATGTAAAAGTCCCGTTACTATCTAAATAGACCTGTTTCTGAGAAAGGAACTGACTTGGAATCCGTGGAGATTTGGGGGAGAGTTCATCCGGAGACGGAATCGAATGGGACAGATCAAAATCATTCTTAGGACGTTTCAGTAGGAGGGGGGAGATGGAAAATTATAGACTAGTTTAAGGAATACGGGGTCGGAACTACAGATTCAGGAACCGAACGAACGGGAGGAGGACTATAGAGGAGAATCATTAACAAGTAGGTGACTGGGGGTGTTAGACCGATAAATTTTGAGGTGAGTAGAAACCACATAAAACCTAACTTGAACCGAGAAAAGGGATAACGTTGTCATGACTTAACATGAGTCATAGACAGAAGTGACGGAAATTGATCACAAACCGATGTAACGAGAAATTGTTAGAGATCTTGTATAAGGAAGATAGAAGATTTCAATATCAGATATCATGTTAACACTATTGACGAGTTTTAAATATACCTTTATATATGTGCGTACAGTTCTTGGTTCAAGGGAAAAAGAGGATCTCTTAAGTCACCAAAGTCGTTTTTCTGTTGAAGAGGTTCTACCCGGAGTTCTTGATAACACTTTGTGTCTAGACGACTACCCTACTTTTAAGGTGGGTTATTCGGAATGTTAAACCTATCATTGTCGATAAAAGGAAAGGTTCACAAAACTCGTTCTAATACATGTCTTTACGAATATCAGTGGACTTACTTTTTTCTCTTAATGGGTATGTGAGTGTATTAGTCGATCCACCACCTAGGGTGGTCCTTTCGCAAATCCCAGACGGACTTCAGACGGAAGACTTAGAGAAAGACCTCGGTAGGTTGTCAGTAGTTACGTCTACATGAGTATTGGATGTAGGAAGGTCGGTAGACTCCGGTACTAGAGTCGATAGACGACCTTCTCGAAGAGCGACTTTCTGTTTAAGGTTCTTAGTAATGTTAAGTAATCTGTTTACGAACCCATGAAGCTAAATAATCCGTAGAGTTTCAAAATGTTAAATAAAAAGTTGGGTCATTATTAAACCATCATTAATGTTGGTTACCCCCATTTTACTTGACCGGGAAAAAGAAGAGTGAGGAGAATACAAAGAAGGTCGACCTTAGTTCTAACGGTCCTCTTTATAGTTTTTGGAGACTTATACATCTTATAGACTTATACGTCTACTATGGTGTAAATACCGTCTTTCGTTTCTTTTGGATTTCTCGGAGACCTACTTTCACTTTCTCCTCTCACTTTCTCAACCGAATTTTGAGTTGTAAGTCTTTTGATTCTAGTACCGTAGACGAGGATAGTGAAGTACCGTTTATCTACCCCTTTGTCACCTTTGTCACTGTCTGAAATAAAACCCCCCGAGGTTTTAGTGACGTCTACCACTGACGTCGGTACTTTAATTTTCTACGAACGACACCTTCTTTTCAATACTGGTTGGATCTGTCGTATAACTTTTCGTCTCTGTAATGAAACGGTTGCTTCAGATCAGTTTCGATACCAAAAAGATCATCAGTACATACCTACACTCTCAACCTGATATTTCTTTCGACTCACGGCTCCTTAGTTACGAAAACTTGACACCACAACCTCTTCTGAGAACTCTCAGGGAACCTGACGTTCCTCTAGGTTGGTCATGTAGGATTTCCTTTAGTCAAGACTTATAAGTAACCTTCCTGATTACGACTTCGACTTCGAGGTTATGAAACCGGTGGACCACACTTCTTGTCTGAGTAAACAAAGAGTCTGGGACTACGACTCTTTCTAACTTCCGTCCTCCTCTTCCCCTGTTGTCTCCTACTCTACCAACCTACCGTAGTGGGTGAGTTACCTGTATTCAAACTCATTTGAAACCCTCAACCACTACCTGTCCCTCCGGACCGTACGACGTCAGGCACCCCAGTGTTTCTCAGCCTGTGCTGACTCGCTGACTTGACTGGTTGACTCCTACAAGGTTAAATACTCTTATTTGCCTCTGTGTAATAAAACAAGGACTTATCCTTTTGAGTCATAATTTTTTTTCGTTTGAGAGGGACATGTGAAGATCTGTAAATGATTTTGGAAATTGATTAGAGGTTTCCTGAAAAATTCCTTCAAACGTTGTACTGAGTTTTTGCAGTGGAGTTTTCAATATATGTACTTATCAGATATTTTCTATTTACTTCGACCACGAGATGATAATCGTCATCTTATGTGTCTATTTATCTTAGTTTCTCCTTCAAGTCTTTTCTCTAGGAAGTTCGGTAAACTATAGTACTTTAAATCATGTATAATTTCCATTATAACGAATATCCTCTCGTTTCAGGTCGACCTAATTTCTAAATTTATGAAATTTTAGGGTATTTTTACGATCATCTTTTATATTTAAAACATAAGGTAAAATATAAGTCTATCCTTTCTTGAAAGAAACGTACTACGGTCTCGGTCTTTAGTATTTCCTTTTTGGACCACAAACTATGTATTTATAGTTTTGGTCGTATGTCGTTCTTGGTGACAAAACCCTTAAGGAATCACCAGGTCAGCAATCCCGAGACTCGAGAGTGACGGTTCCCGGATCCAACCTAGAGACCAACCCCTTGATTCTAGGGTGTTCAACACGCTTTACCAGGTTTTTTTTTTTTTTTTTCTTGGTGACTTAAGTGTTGAATACCATCTGGGGTTTGTTTGTTTTGGGTTTTTCTTTTGTTTTATTGGGGTTTGTGAGGTTAACTTTTTAAACCTTGTTTGTTCGTCACGTCTTTTCTTTAGTACGTTTGTTTGTTGGTTAAATTGAATAATTGTCTACAAGTTGAAATAGTCATTAGTTTATTTACTTTTATTTTTGTTGATGGTCTAACCGTTTAAAGTCTTCTTATTGTTTTTTGTCCTTGAGTATGTGTTCGCACTCAGTGAGTCAGGACAGATGGAGAAACGTTGGGGTACCTGACATCGGGTGGTCCAAGGAGACAGGTACCTGAAGAGGTCCGTTCTTATGACCTCACCCATCAGTAAGGGAAAAGGCTCCCTACAAGGACTGGGTCCCTAACTTTGGGTCCAGAAGACGTAACGTCCCGTGGTGTCTTCGGGTGTACCAACAACCCTTCCACGTAAGCATTTTGAAAACCCCCTCCTGTCAAACTATACTTTGTTTTACTCGTATGGGAACCTGGGTCCTAAATCTGAAGATCCCTTTTTTTAGTCTACTCCATGTTCCCACCAATAATCATTCGAAACAAGTATTATTACTTTTTAACTTCTCACACTCATCAATACTTGTCCTCTAACAAATTTATTTCATACCACTTATGTATGTTAGACGTGAATACTTTGAGAGTAAGACACGGTCCGTGAGTGAGAAGTTAAATGTTTCCCTAGTAGTCAAACGGGTTCTAGTGGACCGTTTCATTATTCTTCGATCTTAAACTTGGGTCCGTCCGTCTGAAGTCTCAGAACAAGTGACGAGCTCTGTATTTGCACTAGAGTAAAAATGACTTTTTGTGAAATTTTTCTTTAAGTACAAATATAAATGTATCTTTTTTTTTTCCTTTCCAGCTTATAATTGTGAAATTGGTACTAATAAAGACCCACCACTTTACTCCCCTTAGATAGAAGAAACATGAGAAATGATAGGTGTAAAAAACGGTATTAGTACGTAATTAAAGTATTAGTCTATGTTTTTATTCTGTTGGTGGTGAATCCTTTTTTTCCTTTTCTGTCTTTCTTTATACCCTACCGGTATTAAATGAGGTCCCAGTACTACCTAAATCAGACTTTGAATCTTTCGGTTAATTGACAGTACAAACTGGTTGTAGACATTTCTGTAAGTTTCCTTATTGAATACCGGTGACCCTACATGGTACTGGCGACGAATATCTCCCCGGAGACGTGGTTCCAACAGAAATACAAAAATTTGTTATAGATAGTCACTAAGAATTGGAAAAGATCTACCTCTAGATAAACTCTTAGACTTGTTTCGAGTTCTAGGAGAGAGGTCTTTTTGTGTATATGAGTGTAAACGTCTAAACGTAATTAAAGGGGTATCTAAGGTCCGATTCTTATAAGGAACGGACACGGGAGTGAGTCAACACAGGCTGAGAAGCACTGGGATACCTGACATCGAGCTGTTCGAGGAGACAGGTACGCTAAGAGGTCCGTTCTTATGACCTCACCCAACGGGAAAGGAGGAGGTCCCCTAGAAGGACTGGGTCCCTAACTTGGGCACAGACAAGAAATAGTGATCGCGGTGGATCCTTCGGTACCATTTCTTAGGTGGACGGTTAATCCTCTGCGTTGTCTGCGTAGGGACCCAGTCTTTCTAGGGGAACTTCTCCTTTCCCGTGGGGTGAGGTCATAAGAACGGACCTTTTAAGGTACCCGTCTCCTGGGACCGTCCGACGTCAGGTACCCCAGCGTTTCTCAGTCTGTGCACCCGACTCGTACTCGTACCCTATTCTTGTAAGGAAGGTATACGGATTAACTCCCCCAAACCATAACGTGACACGAAACAGGAAGTCTACCTAATAGATCAACTTTCAGTTGGACACACTCTATTCTTGACAAATTTCTAGTGGTCTCAACCAAGGAACTCCATTCTCAACGAAAGGGTTAGACGTCTGTTTCCTACACACCCAGACTATCCTAGGTATAAACAGAATAGGTGATTTCTAGGAGGTGTATTGGAAGGTTGGTCTGTGGTATGGGTTCCCGATACCCCACCCCTCTAGATCCTCTGTGATACCAGAGAGATTTAGGGGAGTTTAATTTCGGTTCCTTGGGCACTGGGGTTTTCTTCTTTACTGTGGACAGAATCAGGACAGAGAGGATGAGTGGTGTCGACAAGAGTCACGATCATGGGACGTCTCTGTCTCGACGACGACGACGACGACGATTCAGCGAAGTCAGCACAGACTGAGACACGCTGGGGTCTCTACCATCGGGTGGTCCGAGGGGGCAGGGACCCTAAGAGGTCCGTTCTTGTGACCTCACCCAACGGTAAAGGAAGAGGTTACTTACGTTCACTTTTCACTTTCACTTCAGTCAGTCAGCACAGGCTGAGAATCACTGGGGTACCTGACGTCGGATGGTCCGAGGAGGCAGGTACCCTGAAGGGTCCGTTCTCATGACCTCACCCCATGGTAACGGAAGAGGTCTCTGTCCCGTCATCGGGAGTTATTTCGAGACTTGCTTGACCTACCATTTACCTCTTTTTGGAATCCACCCACTTGTCCGTCTTTCTGCACCTCTTCTTCTCCAGCGACCGGTCTGAGGGTTGGATTCCCCAGTGTACCTCTTTTAGATCTCGATCAGGGGTAGGTCCCCAGTGTCTCTTTTAAGTCCCGATCAGGGGTAGGTCCCGTCAAACGACCCCTATTTTTTCGTCGTCGCTATCCCCTCGAGAGGGAGGCCGAGTTTTAAAAGAGCGACTCTGGGAGGTAGGAAGGTTTGTGTAGGTCTGTTTATATACCTTTCCGCTTCCCTTCTTCCATGGGTTATAGAGACTATGGACTATGTCCTTAGGCCGAGAAGAACCGTCAAGTGCAACGTGTACTTCGCGAGGGTCACGTCGGTCGGGTACCATCCCCAGTAGCGGTTCGGCAACAGGTCCGGGGTTCGGGGTCCCTCGGGCGTCCCTTGGTCCTGGACCTTCGTTTTCCGGTCGTGCGTCGGGTCGGCGTCCTGAGACGAGTGGCCAGAGTGGTAGCGCCAGTAGTATGTCGTGTCTAAAGGCTCTCAGTGGACCCCAAAATTTAAATTGGATGTCCCCATTTTTCCGCCTCTGCCAGGCGCCTTGGGCGAAACCAGGGGTAGTGGTTAGTGGCGACTCATTAATTCGGCACTGCACTTACAAAGAGGCCGTTGACCCTACCAATAGGGGTCTCCGGCTGGTTACTGGTCAGTGTCTTCTGCGCGGCGGTGGTTGGTGAGAGAGAGAAAGACTTACAGCTGGGCGGGATAAAAATATGGTCTTCCTTCACGTCGTGAAATTACTAGGCCCCAATCTCGGATCGCCACGAGTGCACTGGCTCTAGAGTGTACTGCATCTAGGAGTGCACTGGATAGCGAATGCACTCGTCTTCATCAAGACCAGCAGCAGATGGCAGAGCGATATTCGGCAAACTCCCTTCTTTCTCCTTTTAATAGGCCATAGCAATCTCCAACCACACACCCACCCTGGGCCCCTGGGCCCCCACCACTACTACGTCTGGTTTCGCCCCAGGCGCCCGGCGGAGGCGGAAAAAGCAAGGACGAAAGGGGAGGGGGCGAGGGGGAAGGGGGTAGAGTCACGGCCCTTCGGCGGAAACGACGCGGACCACCCCTTTACCACCTGCGAGCACTGACAGACACAAAAACATATAGACAGACAGACCCGCCCAGAGTTTCCTGGGAATTCTCTTTGGCATTCGACTTTTTGTAACCTTTTGGTGCAGGGGCCTAATCCTTTTTGTCTAGACCTCAGGTCACCAGACTTACGATCAGGTGGGTAAGTCCGTGGGTCAGAGGTCACGGACTAACAGACATCCCTCTCCGTGGTTCGCTTAAACTAGACATCTCAGTGTAGATCCGTTTATGACGCACGGAGTGGCGCCGCGGGTTACTTACAAAAATGACTTAATTTATAAATTTATTGCAAATAAAAAGACCGGAAATTGTTCGATGTACAAGTTAAAAACCTGAAACCTTTTTATTGCCATACGATATTTAACTTTTTTTTTATGTGCATTAAGTAGTGAGCGTCTGTTGATGAGTCGTAAAGCCAGACATTTTGCAGACATATATTGTGCGTGTATTTACGTGTTTAAGAATTGAGTGTTTACCTTAGGCCCAAGGATGAAGTCCGTCGTCTCAGGAGCACCGGAAGGGTCCTCTGTGTCACTACTTCGTCTTGGAGGCACAGGGGTGTGCCCTACAATTCCGGATCTCCCGACATCCCTGTAATTTACCTTACCCAACAGGTTCTCAATTCCGTCCGTTTTTTGGTCACACATTCTCCCGACATCCCTGTAATTTACCTTACCCAACAGGTTCTCAATTCCGTCCGTTTTTTGGTCACACATTCTCCCGACATCCCTGTAATATACCTTACCCAACAGGTTCTCAATTCCGTTCGTTTTTTGGTCACACATTTAGACAGTGAGTCTGGACTTTTACTAGATATCCTTTTGAATCGTGACGTGTACGTAACAAGGTCCGTGTAGAATCCCTCAATCACTTACAACTGAACTTAGAAACCACATCAAAATCCCTACAATCATGTGAAACATGAAAGAAAGGTTCTCCGGGTGACAAGGGTCTGGAACAGTCTATTCGGTACGTTGTATGTTTTTATCTTTAAAAATAGTTTAAACGATATGGTTTATAGTGTTTTCATTTGCAAAATTAAACAAAAGACAAAAAAAAAAAACGACTTTATTTTCAAAGAGAGATATCTTTTAATCCTTACGTGTTTTCTTAACCTTTTTTCAACTTTTTTGGTATTTGAATGGTGAGTCTCATCGGAGATAATTGTACACTGTTTAAGGGGTACGTACGTGAAAGGATTGAAAATTTTCTTAAGGTTAATGTCACTAAAAATTTTTAATTTGATAAATCTTCATATATCCCATTTTTCACTTTAAGGAGATGTAAGAACGATGGGATGTCACAAGGAAAAGAGTTTTTTGTTGAATATACGAAGGTCTTGAACAGACATAAATGTATGTATATCTACACGGACGAATATAAAATTTTATTCATCCAAGTATGATATGTAATAAGGAAGTAAATTAAATCAAACCTTTAGAAGGTCCCAGTCCCGTCTAATTTTTTTTTTTTATCTCGATGTACCGAAAGACAAAATTCCGATTTCATATTAAGTGAGACAGTAAGGGGATAATTACCCATTAATCCAAAGATTAAAAGACGGTAGTGATTGTTACGTTGTCACTTGTAAACACTCATAAAGACAACTGGTCCAAGGACCTTCCTTAAGATCGTACCAACTTCCTATATACTTGTATATAGAAAGAGTGTCAACACCAATATTGTGTCAATACTAGAATCCAGTGTTCTAATATCGTATTCATTAAAGAATATAATAATCTAAAGGTTAAAAATTTCACCCATTATAAAGTAGAAAAAATCATTCTATAGAAAGTTTCTTATAAATCGAGATATTTGGAAACAGACTTAAAGTCTAGAAGAATCCCGTATATTGGTCTTCATCTAAATGACATAGTTTTCCGTACTGTATAAAAGTTTAACGAAAGGTCTCTATGACGTAGTTGAAAGTGACGAGACCCTCATATAATCAAACCCTTGGGACTTATAGTCATAGTTGAATAGGAAGGATAAAATGAAAGTGACACCACTACCTACTTTTTACCGTCAATTAACATCAAAATTGAACATAAAGACTACTAACTACTCATAACTTGTAAAGGGTCTGAGAAGACATAGAAGTGTAGACATAAAGGGTATGTAAATTAGACAATGGTTCAGAGGGTCTCAGGTGACGAAACTTACGTATCTAGTATAGAACGGAGAGGGGGGAAAATTTTTCATAGAACGGAGGGGGGTAAAATTTTCACGACAACGGAATCTATTTGTGGAATTGTATAGAGATTGTCTCGAGATCGACGAGAACCATCACAGTGGGGGTGGGGGAGACAAACTCGCAGTGTGACAACGGTACCACTAGAAAGACTTTCCAAGACTAATGAACTGAGAGGAGGGGAGTGAAAGGAAGAAGAGAAAGGAGGGGAGTGAAGAGAGGGGAATGGAGGGAGGGGCGGAGAGAGGAGGGGAGTCACGGGGTACATTTTGGGATTTTCCGGAGATCGGAAACAGACTATTCTGGAGGACCTACTTAGAGATGGAACGGTCGGCATAGAGGACGGAACGGAGGATAAAATACGAGGTAGTATTAAAAATCTTAAACACCTAGGGACTCGGCCAATCAGGAAAAGTGAATTGATAAGATGCGACTATCTTAACTGGTCAGTTAGGGACGAAATATTGTGGGAAAGTGGGACAAGTATTAATACAGTATCATCTCTTTACAAATAAACGGGTAAAACAGAAGTCATGTCTACATATCACGGAGACATCCTGGTACTCAGTAAAGACCCGAATAACTAGGAATATACGGTCTTGGATCATGACCTAGACCGTTGACTTGTTACATTTTACTTCTACATTTAAGAGACATCACAGAAAAAAAGGGTAAATAGAGAAACCGGAATTATAAATGAACTAAAAATTTTTGAGACATACTCAAAAAGTTATATTATTTCTATCATTACATAAACAACATCAATAGAACAAACAAAAAATACAAATTAGAAAACTACATTACTTCAAAAGGTAAAAATATATTAGTCTACATCGAAAGTACACAGCTACAGAGAGTGACTAAATCCACGGTAAGTAAAACACATAGAAAAATAGAAAACACATAGAAAGGACTGAAACACAAATATATACTACTTACACCTTTTGAATCTTGTATGTCTTCATCGGTTTCTTTTGTAAGGGACTTTGTTTCAAGGGTATTAGAATGGTGGGTCTTTATCGGTGGTAATTACCATAGGTCGTGTATTTTATCTACAGTTTATTTATCAACAACTTACTTACTTACTCAATCTTTAAACCACTTCAGAAAGACAATATGTTTACAGAATTCTTTTTCGATAGTCACATTAAAAGATAATTATCAAACGAAAAAGAGAGAATTGGTATAATACTTGTAAAAAGGTACTGTCATCAGAATTAAAAAAAAAGTCGATATGGTTTTAATGTAACTTGGCTTGGACGGTCGTTCTTAAGTCCTTGGTGGTACTACGACTCGTGGCTTCCGTCCCTCCCCAAGCACCACTTCCAGTCCCCGGACGGGACCAGGACGAGTCGACTACTTCACTACGCGAAGAAGAGGCTAACATTTTAGGTTTTGCCGTGTAGTCCATAAGCAAAGTAGATGTGGTCTCTTCCGTCTGGTTCACCACTTCGTAAACAGCTTGAACTCAGACTTCTACTTCACTTTGAGCGAGACTTCTTCCTGTCTCTTTGGTACCCTGTGTCTATACAACTTCATAAGTTCAGGTTGTCACAACTTTACCTAACCCACAACTTCGTGTGTCCAGGCTTATCAGGACTATGACGGTTACTACCGAAGCAGGCCGAATCTCCTGAGGGTAAACCGACATCGTTCCTTCTCTAACAAGTCAAGAAAAGTCCCAACCTTTAACACGGTTTACCCTACTGTGACGGCCACCTGAAAGTCCCCGCCTCGTGTCCCCTCCGGAAACACGTCAAACGAAGCGTCCTCTATCGACTTTTCCGGAATTTCTTTGTGTTCCTTTCTTATCCCGTGGCCATGTAACTTTAGAAGTTCTCATCGGCTCGACTTCAGGCTTGGGTAATACTGGGGGGAGCTTTCGAGTACCGATACGTCGCCGGTCCAGGGATACTGTCCGGTCCCCGACCGTCTCCCATATTATCGTAACCGTCTCCCCGACCAAAACTTTCCTACTCTTCCCCACGGATACCACCTCCCATACCTCCGATACTGCTGATACCACCGATATTACTACCTATACCGAAACCTAGACTATCTAAACCTTCTCTGGAGTTAATGACAAAAAGTCCTTACAGACTAGTATCTATACCTCTACCACCCAGGTCAAAAGTCTCGTGGTGTCCCGTGACACATGTGTACTCCCCTAATGGAATGTCTCGGTGACTCTTACTATAAATGTTAAAGAAGAGTGGAGAATTAGGGTACTCTCATGTGTAACTTTAGCCTGGACTACCGTCTCAATGACCACTCCGTCTACAACTTAAACGATGAGTACTTCTACGACACCGTCGATACCGTTTTCTGTTTCGATTGTACGTTGTGTCTATGCACCTCGAGAAGAACTTAAGATGGCGTCCGTGTTCACCCCCTCGGATACTAGTGTCGATGCATCTTGAAAAAAACTTAAGGTGTCGGCCCCGTTCACCACCTCGAATACCATCGGTTTACTACCCTCCGTACCCGTATAGGTTGGTCAGATCAATACCTCCAGGACGGTCAGTCGTCGACTCACCACCAATGCCTCCACCTATACCACCAGTCTCATCATACTCACCTATACTGGTTCAAGACGTCCTTTTGAGGTCACTGATAGTTAGTTTGGAGCGAATCCGTCTCTTCCTCATGGCTTGTTGTTATCTTTATTGTCGACACGTAAATACCCTCAATTGATCTTATCCTTACCACAGTCCGTATAGGTCATACTAACCATGTACCCTTAATAGTAACTAAGACTAGTGAGAACCAGTCGATCGAAGGAAAAGAAAAAGGAAAGTAAGGAAAGAAAGAGGAAAGGAGGGAGGATGGGAGGGAGAGAGAAAGAAACAAAGAAAAAGAGAGAGAAAAAAATTATTTGTAATTCAAATTGTCAAAACGTAATGTCCGAACATTAAGTACGAATGACATTTCACCTTCAGTCCTAACAAAATTTTGAAGTTCGAGTCATTAAAACTTGTGACTTTGTAAGTGTATCCCACATTATTGTTTCAAGTCATAACTGGTATTGACAATTTTGAAAGTCGAAAGAAGTTCAATCAATACAATATCCTCACATGAATTCGTCATTCGCATAAATCCAATTTCGTCAAAGTGAATACAATTTACAACGAGAATATGGTACTATGTAACTTTTGAAACCTACGTACAACTCTTTGTACGAAAAGACATTTTTGAGTTTATATCCTCGACACAGATGCTAAAGTTCACTTTTGTAAACCGTACAAACAATTAAGATCGAAAAACCAAATTATAGGACATTCCGTGCACTCACATGTGAAAATTAAAAAAAAATTTTTCGAGACCCTGTTAAAACTTTACATTATGGTTATGAAATCCTCAAACCAGTACAACAAACATACTTTAAGACTCCGAAACTAAATTTAGAAAGGAACATAACACTAAAGGTAATCTACATAACATGATTCACTTTGAACAATTTATTTAGAAGGAAAATTTTTGACCTTTTTAGAACATGTCGAAGTAAAAATAATGCAAGACAGAATGTCCGGTAAAGAAAATATATTAGGAGACGGTCTTTCTAATACCATGAAACACAAAGGTGATCCTCACATAAAATTTTTTAAATCGTAGGAGTATACTTACTTAGGAGTATCCTAGGGGTATCGTAGAAGTTACTTCGTGTAAAAAGAGGAACTAGAACCGGTCAAACAATCAACTTTCAACATAGGGTAATAATAAAATGAAACAGAAGGAATCTGACTATACCTCTACCTCGTAGAAACACAAATAAAAATACAAATAGGAGTAGTGTAGGTGTCCTGATAACTCGATGAAACCTCTGTAACATGAAAAAGTTCCGTCGTACGAGGTTTTAGGTTTCTTCATTTCCGGTCATTTATTAGGAGAAGGAAAGTAAATTGACAGTCAAATCTTCTAGACTCTGTGGAAATATACAAATTTTCTTCATCTGGATACAATGTCTTTGTTAAGCCACAAGAGGTACTTAAGTAATTATCAGAGATTTGTGAGAAATTCCATAAAAAAAAATTAACCTCTATTAACGAAATGTTCAACACAACTAAAGACGACATGTTACTCTACTTAGTCGAGAAATTCCAAAAATTCCCCCGTAAATTTCGAACAAAATTTAGTAACTAAGAGTTTGAAATCATACGCGGTCTTAGTAGAATACCCCGAACAACTTTGCAACCAATGACCCCGGACGAGAATTCTCAAAGACTTTAAGTCATCAAGCCCCCACCACGAACTCTTAGACGACTACACCGACCAGAGTTCTGGTACAAAACACGAAGTAGTATCAAGAGATTACCCATGTTCGGATATTTGCGATTTTACGTTGAGATTCTTCGACGAACGAGGGGACTAAAAACTAACGGAGGGGGTGATAGGACATAGTTCATCAAATTTGAAAGATACTTTCATATTTAACGTATACCGATAAATATTATGAAACGTAGAGGGCACTCCTGAAACTTTTGGACACTGTAGACTCCAATGGAATGTAAAGGTGGGTATAGTATCACCGGTAATTGTTAATGTGAAGAGTTACCGGAAGTCCGGACCTACGGGAGTCCGGTTATGGTCAACGTGGACTTGAAACTATCTACAAAAACATCTTAAGACAGATCGGACCTTTAGGAACCAGACAAATCTCGAACTCCGGGTCTCTTTGCGAGACTTCGGCCTTCGTTGATGGTCTAACCATAATGGACTAAGGTAAAATAAGTTCCTGTGAAAAATAACTTTTGGTACGACTCCTATGTCACCCATCACTAAACTTTAAGAAGTCACTGAAGATTAAAGACAGTTTCAACGGTTCTTTCGTTCTATGGTAAAGTTGAGTATAGTATGGTTCGGTCAATAAATGAAACGGGAGGATTCCGAAAGTCCTCCGAAAAAAAGTCTCCCAAGTGTTCATCCTCAAAAACGAAAGGTCCGACGAGTCAATTAAAAGGTCTTGTAAGAGAATCATATTCGTTTCTAAGAAGTCAATCGGTGATCTACAGTGGTTTGGGGTCCTATCCGAACCAACTAGGGTCGGGTGGGGTGGGGTTGGTGGGACACTTGACTATGTGTTTTCGTGACATTCAAAATAGATGTTTGGTTCCAGAAAAGGAAGTCCCTTTTACGACAGTCGTTTTTACTCCTAAAGAGGTTCGACTCGGAGCTCCTGACAACGTTTTGTCGACGACTACCTTACTTTAAGGTAAAACGACACGCACTATGGTCCCACTCTAACAGTGTTCCCGGTAAAGTGTTGAACGAGGGTGTTACTGGTTTTAAGCCAGAACACTTACGTCTTTGTTTTTGTTTTTGTGTTTTTTGCGGTGTGTACACGTACCCCAGTGTTCGAATCGCACCACGTTCTGGAGCAAACCCTTTTCTCCCACAATCAAACGCGGACCTCGAAGACACCTTTGCGAAAAAGGTTCTCGGGAAAAAGAGGGAGGGAGGGAGGAAACGTGTCCCGAGAAAACAGTTCGTGCGTGAAATCTCTACTCTTTTGACTCAGAGACCCTCTCATTCTTAGTTGCAACAGAAATCCCTTCTTAGTCCTACGACCTCCCTCTCCTTTACTGCAGACCGGTCCCTTTCTCTTCCTTTACAGAACCTAGGAGTCCCCTACTACATTCCCATCAGAACGGGACCCTGCACTCAGTCCTCCCACCGCGACTGGTCGCGACCCAGGTCGCTGAGGAGATATCGAGGGGTCTGACGTCGGGGGAAAAGGTGTGCCGAATCGGACGTCTCACTGCCACTCTCCCAGTCCATCCCCGGGGAGACCTTCTGTTTCTTAAACCTTTCTTAAGTAACAAGGGAGAGTGGCAGACGAAAGGTCTCTGGGAGCTGTGAGGGGTGGGTTGGGGGATCACATAAAGAAAAGGGTTCTCCCTATCCCTTCTCCAGACCGGGACCGGCAAGACCTTATTCATGCCCGGAACATGCTCCCCCGCACCAATCGCGCTACTGACTGTCGGCCACCGGAGGTCCTCCTTCCCTGAAGACCTCAGAGGGACGGGTAGAGACTCCCCACTTTTGATGAAACCATTGGCAGACGACGACGACGACGATTCAGCGAAGTCAGCACAGACTGAGACACGCTGGGGTATCTGCCGTCGGATGGTCCGAGGGGGCAGGGACCCTAAGAGGTCCGTTCTTGTGACCTCACCCAACGGCAAGATCCCGTACGAATTTAGGTCGGGAGGTATCTACTTTTTTAATTTAGTATCAGTTAAATTCTTTCTTTACCTGTAAAAATAACTTGGTTGGACTCCTAATATTGGACTCTCTGGTCGAGAATTTCTTGAAACTCGTGACGAGGTTTCTCCACTTCCCCTGCTAAAGTCTCCTTGTTTCTCGTTCTCGACACGCAAAGTCCAAATAAACCTCTATAACTCCTGATATCGAGACCTCTGTCGAAGAGTCTTTCAAGACTCCTTGACGAGGGTTCTCCATTCCCCCCTCCAGTTATACATATTCGTGTTGTGTTGTGTTGTTTCAAATCACCGAAGTCATCGATTACTGAGTTAAGAACATCTTCGTCCACCACTTACTGGAAGAAATCAACCGTACTTTCACTTTCACAATCAACGAGCCACGACAGGTTGAGAAACTCTGGGGTACCTGACACCGGATGGTCGAAGGAGACAGGTACCTTAAGAGGTCCGTTCTTATGACCTCACCATCGGTAAAGAAAGAGGTCCCCTAGAAATGTTTGAATCGGTGTTCCCTTCGGGAAGAAATCAACCGTCACGAGGTAGTAACAGTTGTATACGGGTTTCAAACCCTCCGGAAAATACTGGTAAATCGTAAGGTGTGATAATCCTTACAATTAAGGGTCCAGTCCGCTCCTAAAGTAACTATTCGGTACGTTACATGATCAGACAAGACCAGGTCCTTTACCAAGGGAGAACAACGAATCAGAGTATAGATCTCAATGTGATCTCAATGTGATAATGTTTGTAACTAGAATATCTTGATATAAACCAGTTCACAAGGTTCAATGGATCGGTAGTAATAAAAATAACCTTCAAGTTAGTATGAAACCATTACGTTTTTTGTTATCAGAACATTTTATCCGTCTGATGTTCATTATATTGATTATGGTAACACAAAAAGACGAACAAATAAAAAACCGGTATGGTATACCGAACACCTTAGAATCAAGGGACTGGTCCATAACTTGGACGTTTGAGTCGTCACTTTAGTACCTCAGTCTTGGGGATCTGACGGTCCCTTAAGGATCGATCATTGTAATTATCCCAATATTCATGTATGAATATATTCTTGAAATTCACACCGGGTCATATAGGGGTCCAGACAAGGTATGGTTAGAGATAGAAGTTCCATTACTAATAAAACCGTAACGGGTATTCCGTGCGTCGAGTTAATGGATCACAGTAATCCGACTAATAGGAATCATACTAAGTAAACAAGGATTGTAATCCCCGACATTTGAATCTACTAGTATCGGACTACGATTAGTATAATTAGATAAGGTATTGACTTCTTCCAATATAAGAAACTAACTTTAAATCGATCAAAGAGACTGACTCGAACTTATTGAACTTTTCTTTTCGGTAAATACCAGTACGAGTATCGTTCATACTAACTAACCGGTTCACTCCCTTAGGGTAGATGATTAATAGTTATGACCGGTTTTGTCTTGATATTGAAGAAAGCAGATCTTATTTAAAGGATTCCCGGTAGGTTAATCTCGGAACCTCTCCTCTTTAGGTAGTTCCATTGGGTCTTCATAACCTACATCCATTCACACCCTAACTCCTAGATGCCTTTTGTCCGTTCCTCTCCCTTCTTACTTAAGAATAGTCTAAGAAAGAAACAGGAGGTCTCCATGGGGATGGACTGGGAAAGGGGTGGTGAGTCGCCCGATGGACACCCCTTTCCCCTGACTTCACACCCCTCGCTATCTCCTAGTCGATCTTTTTTGTAACTAAATACGTTTTGAGGTTCTTTAACTTGAACCCGTTTGAGACCCTCTATCACTCCCTGTCTCTCCGGACCACACGATCTCAGGTACCCTCGGTTCCTCGACCTGTGTTGAATCGTTGTTTTGTCGTTGTTGGTTCTTTAATTCTTTCGTGACATTTATATGTCCCGTCCAGGTCATGGAACCCTGTCAAAAGACGAAGACTACAGTAGAAGAGTAGTACTACACCCACATCAAGGAGGATACAACCTCGTAACCCAATTCCACTAAAACTCTAGTCGTCAGAAGACATGTCTGGTCAGGTTACGTCCTCGTGAAAGATTCACTCTTTATACTTAGGTCTCAGTTAAGGTAAGTCAAAACGACACATACTCGATCAATTCTCTTGGACTATTCCCAGGAAGGAAGATCCAACCTCCGTTAGGAAATTTACTATAGAAAAGGTCATACGTATTATAGGATCAACGTCCAGTACTCCGTAGACTAGAAGTAAGGTTCTATCTAATGACACTACTCGAGTCTTTCTTTGAATAATATCCTATAGGAAAATCATTAAATTAATTTGAAATGTTATCATATTGTGACGTTGTTCCTCAGTAGATCCTTCACTCAGAATCAGTCACTTACGGTTTGGAGTCCCCGGAGGGGCTACCGAGTCATCATTTATTAGGCAGACGGTCATGTCTTCTAAACCTAAACTAGGGACCCAACCCTTCTAAGGGGACCTCTTCCTTTACCGTTGGGTGAGGTCATAAGAACGGACCCTTTAGGGTACCTGTCTCCTCGGACGACCCGATGTCAGATACGTCAGTGTTTTCTGTACTGAATCGCTGATTTTGTCGTTGTTGTTGGTTTGAAGTCGTGATCTTGAATTATAGGTGTTTTCACATAATAAAAATTTTAATTTTTGTTAACTTCATATCAGTAAATGTTACAACATGGATAGAGACGAAATGACGTTTTACTGAGTCAATATATGTATATGTGTAAGAAAAGAATTATAAAAAAAGTTAATACCAAATAGTGTCTTATAAGTTATATCAAGGGACAAGATATGTCATTCTGAAACAACAAATAGTTAAGTTTTACATTATCAAGAGTAGATGGTTGGGGTTTGAGGGTTTGAACGTCAGGTAGGAAAAGGGAGTGGGGAAAGAACCGTTAGTAGTCAGACAAGAGGTACAGATAAAGACAAAACACCTATTTAAGTAAACACAGTATAAAATCTAATGTGTATACACATAGTATATCACAAACAGAAAGAAAAACACTGAATAAAGTGAATCATACTATTAAAGATCAACGTAGGTACAACGACGTTTACCGTCATAAAGTAAGAAAAAATACCGACTCATCATAAGGTAATATATATATAGAAATAGGTGAGTAGACAGATATCTGTATATCTAACAAAGGTACAAAACCGATAACACTTGTCACGACGGCACTTGTGTCCCCACGTACATAGAAAAACTTAATATCAAAACCGACTCATATAAGGATCCTTACTCTAACGACCTATTATACCATTAAAATAAAAATCAAAATACTCCTTAGAGGTATGACAAAAAAGGTATCGCCTACATGGTTGAATGTAAGGGTGATTGTCACATCCTCCCAAGGGAAAAGAGGTGTAGGAGAGGTCGTAAACAATAAACATCTGAAAAACTACACCTGGTAAAAATTTCAGATAACTTGAACAATGTTATAACAAAGACAAAAGACAAAACAAAACAAAACAAAACAAAAAAAAAACCGGTCGTATACCCTAGTTTGGACATAAGGGACGAAACCTTCCACTTCAGAATTGGTGACCTGGTACTCCCTTCAGGGACAATGAACATTTGAAAAATAACTACCGGTAAGACTGACCACACTCCATCATGGAGTGACATCAAAACTAAACGTAAAGAGAATATTAAACGCTACAACTCGTAGAAAAGTACACGGATGACCGGTAAACAAACAGAAGAAACCTCTTTACAGATAATTCCAGAAGACGACTAAAAAGTCAACCCAACAAACCAAAAACAACAACTCAACATACTCAACATTCAGGAACAGATAGTGTAGTAAAAGTTTATAAAAGAGGTTAAGGTATCCCAACAGAAAGGTAAAAATTACCAAAAGAAACGACACGTTTTCGAACATTCAAACTAATCCATGGTAAACAAATAAAATAAAATAAAAAAGATAACGGAACCCTCTGATTGGATTCTTTTGTAACCATACTAAATACAGTTTCTTACAAATGTTTCGACATAATAACTTTGTATTAAAAAAGACAGATTTTAATGGGAATAAAGATGATTGATTTCGATTTAATTCTGATAAAATACACATTTTATTCAGACTAAAGCTATTTGATCCGAACTAATAAATGTATACACTAACTCGTATGTCTCAAAAAGTTTTTTGACCGAAACGACCTTGAAAAGTATTAGAATCTAAGTTTAAAGTTTTCTAGAGAAGTCCGGTCCTTTCGGTACCGTACCTGAACACTAGTCTATAGTGGACGTCATAGATATCTGAACCTACTGAAGGAGAGAAAAAGTCCAGGGGTTCTATAGAACTCTAAGAAAGTAGACAGTCCTCCACCGGAAAGAATCCGGACTATTATCGGACAATTCCGACAACCTTTGGATTCTTAAAGGTTAAATACCTCCCTAGTAAGTCTCTCTTTTTTCTATTTGAAAAGTTAAGACGAAACTACACACACACACGAGTCAGGACAGACTGAGAAACGTTGGGGTACCTGCCATCGGGCGGTCCAAGGAGACAGGTACCTTAAAGGGTCCGTTCTTATGACCTCACCCACGGTAAAGGAAGAGGTCCCATAGGAGGAATGGGTCCCTAGTTTGGGCTCAGAAAACACAGAGGACATAACCGTCCGTCTAAGAAATAGTAAGCACGATGGACCCTTAGTTAAGATGAATGTTACCATAATTATATCTCGAAGGGACTACCGAGTCTGTCATTTCTTAGGTAGACGTTACGTCCTCTGGACCCAAGTTAGGGACCCAACCCTTCTAGGAGACCTCTTCTCTTACCGTTGTGTGAGGTCATAAGAACAGACCCTTTAAGGTACCTGTCTCCTGGGGCCACCCGATGTCAGGTACCCCAACCTCTCAGCCTGTACTAACTCGCTGATCACGAGAGTGAAAAAAAGTATTAATCGAATTCCTATTTCCAAAGAAATACAGACCTCATGTGTCTAATCTTCGGTTATTATAAAGTCTGGTTTTTTAGGGTATTTCAATATTGGTATAAATAGTCAAGTGAGTCAGTATACGTCGATTAAGAACTAGAAAACAATTGTCAAAATACTTTGATAGTCCCAAAGGTAAGTCAGTCAAGTCAGCGAGTCAGTACAGGTTAAGAAACGTTGGGGTACCTGACGTCGTACGGTCCGGAGGGACAGGTGGTGGTCGAGGGTCTCAAATGAATTTGAGTACAGGTGACTCAACCACTACGGTAGGTTGGTAGAGTAAGAGACAGTAGGGGAAGAGGAGGGAGGAAGTTAGAAAGGGTCGTAGTCCCAGAAAAGATCACTCAGTCAAGAAGCGTAGTCCACCGGTTTCATAATCTCGAAGTCGAAGTCGTAGTCAGGAAGGTTACTTATAAGTCCTGACTAAAGGAAATCCTACCTGACCAACCCAGAGTAACGTCAGGTTCCTTGAAAGGTCTCAGAAGAGGTTGTAGTGTCAAGGTTTCGTAGTTAAGAAGTCACGAGTCGAAAGGAATATCAGGTTGAGAGTGTAGGTATGTACTGATGACCTTTTTGGTATCGAAACTGATCTGTCTGGAAAAAACCGTTTCATTACAGAGACGAAAAATTATACGACAGATTCAACTAGTATCGAAAGGAAGGTTCTTCGTTCGTAGAAAATTAAAGTACCGACGTCAGTGGTAGACGTCACTAAAACCTCGGGGGGTTTTATTTCAGAAAGTGACAAAGGTAACAAAGGGGCAGATAAATAGTACTTCACTACCCTGACCCACGGTACTAGAATCAAAAGACTTACAACCTAAAATTCGGTTGAAAAAGTGCGAGGAGAAAGTGAAAGTAGTTCTTCGAGAAATCAAAAAGAAGTGAAGGTAATTTAAGATTACCCAAAGGTAATCTTAATAAATTCAAGAATGGGTTAAGTCACCATACTAGACTTAAACAACCTTTGTATGAACAGTTTTTCAGGAAAGATACTTAGAAGAACTTCTACTCCGTAAAAACGTTTCCGTAGTCTCATCTGTTATTGACAGTTACTTACTGTCTGAATTTTTCAATTCCTGGACTAATAATGGAAGTTGTTTCCTTCGTTCTTATACGTTACCTCTTTTCTATCAGAGAAACCATTCATCACAACCGTTTCGACCTGTCAACGTACATTTAGTTTCTTCAATCTTGTGAGAGAGTGTGGTATGTGTTTTTATTTGAGTTTTACCGAGTTAGAAATATCTCGGTCTCTCGATAACTATAAAAAATGAACTGTTTCCCGTAAACTTTCGTTCCTGTGTAGAACCATATTCCAATGACGATAAAAACTCCTTGTCTATGAAATCAATTACTAAAAACACGAAAAGATTCCCGAAGGGACGACCGAGTCACTATAAACGAACATTATATACTCTGCGTACAAGCTCGAACCCAACTCTTCTAGGGGACCCCTTCCCTTACCGTTCTTAGGGTACCTGACTCCTCGGACCGTCCGATGTCAGGTACCCCAGCGTCTCAACTTGTGATGACTTCACTGACTCGTACGTACGTACGATTTATATCCTGCTACGTTCTTTAAACCCAAGTATTTTAAAAGAGAACCTTTATAGATTGAGAGATTCCCGGTCAAAACGGTCAAAAGGGTCACTTGTTTCACGGAGTAGGACTCGAAACAGGACTTAAGTAAAGTCCCACATGACATCCAGTCACTGACATCACCGACTATTGAACTAAGAACATCTTGACTTATCACTCGTTGTAACAAAATACTAATGGGAGGGGAAACCAGAAGTAAAACTGGTTTCAAACCCTCCGTAAAGGAAAACAGGGTGTCTTGATTCTTACGAGTAAGGATCCAAGCTGGTCCTAAAGTAACAATCCAGTGAGTTACACGATAAGGACCTGATCCGGGACAATTGTCATCGGTTTTCAGAGACCTGGTGGACAGAATGATCTGTCAATAGTAGGTTCTTTTCTAAGGGAGAACAAAGAAGCGTATAGATCTCAGTTTCTATTCCACAGGTATCCACACACCTAAAGAGAGAACAGAAAGATGAAACAAGGTACCTAGATATAAAGACAGAAACACGGTAATGTATGACAGAACTACTGACACCGAAACATCATATCAGACTTCAGTCCGCCCAACTAAGGAGGTCAAAGTAAGAAAGAGTTCTAACGAAACCAATAAGTTCCAAAAAACATAAAGGTATGTTTAACACTTTAATAAACAAGATCAAGACACTTTTTATGACAACCATCGAACTGTCCCCAACGTAACTTTGATATCTAACCAAACCCATTATATGAGTAAAAGTGATACACCTAATAAGGTGAAGAAAAAATCTACCACTCGAAAGTTCGAACTCGTAGTCCACCTAAAATTAACCGATTCATCATCTCAAATAAAAAAGTAAGTGACTGTCTTACTTACATTTATAGAGTTAACATGTATTTATCATAAATAATAATATTTCACGGTAATCGTAATTGTGGGATTTGAGGTACCAAATCCCATTGACGAACTTCATGTCTTTGAGGTACCAAAAACATTGACGAACCAATATTTTTTAAGTTACAAGATATCTAGTCACGGAAAACTTGAATTTATACGTATGTCTAGTGGACCCCCTTAGACAAATTTTACGTCTGAGATTAGGTTGGTTATCCATGTCTAACCTCGGATTCTAAGACGTAAAGATTGTTCCAAAGTCTACCACGACTACGAAGAACTAGAGTCTAATACGAAAACTTTTTTTTAATAAACCGACACGACCCACAATCAACGTCGTATAACCTAGATCAAGGGACAGGTCCCTAACTTGGGTCCCGGGGACGTGACCCTAATACTTCAGGATCGGTGACCTGGTGGTCCTTTCAGAGAGTCTAGTATGAAACTTATCGATCTCATACCTAATAAGGTGATATCGATAAAAACCTTAGGGGTCCCTCACGAAGATCGATAGACCCTTAAACAGCAGGGTATATTTCCTCAATCTTGAGAATTCAAAGACTAGTATCGATAAAAATCTGTCCAAGAGGAGATGTGGTCTTGAGACGAATACCATGGTAAAGATATAGTAATATACTCACCTAAACCTTTAGACGGTACAGTCTATAATGACCTAGACGTTCGATAATGTCAGGGAACTACAATTGTTCACGACAGACTACTCGTTACCTCCGGTTTTTCTCTCCCTTAGTCTTCCCTTTTGTGATGTCAGAAAAGACGACGAACTCTCCGTCCCCTCTCTCTCCCTCGGGACCTGGTACCGATCGTACCAGGTAAGGTACCCCGTTTGTATGTGGACATCGTATTTACTTTATTGACGTAGTTTAGTGTCGAACTACCGTGTCTGGCACCTTTGATAGGTTGAGTCAGGGGAACGAGACTAAGGTACGAAAAATCCGTTTATTCACTAGTAACTTCTACCGTCAGTTCTTGGTAGTAGAGATAATTACAAAGAGGGTCGCAACCATTCACGAATTGTTTGTACGGAAGATCAGTAAGTAAGTCTATTCGTTTCTGATTATTATGATTAAAAGTATGACAATACCCTAAGAGTTCCGTTCTTATGACTTCACCAAACGGTAAGGGAAGAGGTCACCTGGTGTAAGACAGTCTGGAGAGGTGGTACTGGGAGGGTAGAACCCACCGGGGGATCCCGTACCGAATCAAAGTAACTCAATCTGTTCCGACACCAGGCACACTAGTCTAACCGATCAAAAGACACTAATACCAAAGTCACACAGACGGGAGACTACGAGAGAGCATTGTGGATGACAGAATAAACCCAAAGAGAATGGAACCAGCACCCCATAGAAAAGTACCTACGAGGTCGTTTCGAGTCGGTGACGAAGAATGGAACCTACTCCCCATAGAGGAGTGCCGTTAGGGAGGACTGGACCTTCCACCTCTTCGAGGAGAGTCGGGAGGACGTGGCATGTCGATCGACGGTGAAGAACCTACACCCCAACGAGGAGATCCCGACCTAGTACCTTTTTCGTTCTCTCAAGGTCTTTTTGTAGATAAAGACGAAATAACTGATACGGTTTCGGAAACTGACACACCTAGTGTTATTTGACCCCTTTTAAGACTTTCTCTACCCTTATGGTCTGGTGGATTGGACGGAGAACTCTTTAGATATACGTCCAGTCCTTCGTTGTCAATCTTGACCTGTACCTTGTTGTCTGACCAAGGTTTATCCTTTTCCTCATGCAGTTCCGACATATAACAGTGGGACGAATAAATTGAATATACGTCTCATGTAGT
>SJYO01002888.1:0-73883 GCA_006410555.1 Capra ibex | reverse complement strand
TAGAGAAAGTCTTAAAAGGTGTCAAATAACACTAGGTGTGTCAGTTTCCGAAACCGTATCAGTTATTTCGTCTTTATCTACAAAAAGACCTTGAGAACGAAAAAGGTACTAGGTCGCCTACAACCGTTAAACTAGAGACCAAGGAGACGGAAAAGATTTTGGTCGAACTTGTAGTCCCTCAAGTGCCAAGTGCATAACGACTTCGAACCGAACCTCTTAAAACTCGTAATGAAATGATCGTACACTCTACTCACGTTAACACGCCATCAAACTAGTAAGAAAACGTAACGGAAAAAAACCTTAACCTTACTTTTGACTGGAAAAGGTCAGGACACCGGTGACGACTCAAAAGGTTTGAACGACCGTATAACTCACGTCGTGAAAGTGTCGTAGTAGAAAGTCCTAAACTTTGGCGAGTTGACCTTAAAGTAGTGGAGGTGATCGAAACAAGCATCACTACGAAAGATTCCGGGTGAACTGAAGTGTAAGGTTCTACAGACCGAGGTCTAATCACTAGTGTGGTAGTACTAATAGACCCAGCACTTCTAGAAAAAACATGTCAAGAAGGCACATAAGCACGGTGGAGAAGAATTATAGAAGACGAAGACAATCCAGGTATGGTAAAGACAGGAAATAGCTCGGGTAGAAACGTACTTTACAAGAGAACCATAGAGATTAAAAGAACTGCTCTAGAGATCAGAAAGGGTAAGACAACAAAAGGAGATAAACAAACGTAACTAGCGACTTCTTTCGAAAGAATAGAGAAGAACGATAAAAGACCTTGAGAGGTAAGTCTACGAATATAGAATCTTTATCAAAACACCGACTAATCCCCATTTCTTTTTCTTACTTAGTTCTTAATGAAGCCAAAAGATCGAAGACGTTCACTAACCTACCATCACGGGTACTCTATCCATTGTAAACTTTTCCTCGTGTGTAAACCTTTCTTCTATTACTGAGATGGTATTCTGTACAAACTTAAACTTTATGAGTCTCTTGTAATTCACCTCTACAGGTCATCCGTCAGTCCATATACTTAAATTTCGAGTCGTCTCTCGTGACCCGACCTCAATACCAAAACCCTCAGTGGTCATAGTACTCTTACGGAAAATTCCTTTTCTATATTTCACCCTGTATTCTTCTCCCAGTTCTTTTCTAGGGACTCCTTGGGGTTGTATACCTTCTTAGGTCGTTTCCTCTGACTATTTCTGTTCACCCTATTCCTTTTAATCATCAGTCACTATAGGGTCCTAAGTTCTCTCCATTGACAAAGTTTTTCCCGAAGTAGTCGAGAATCCCGTAGTTCATTCTTCTGTTGTCTCTATACAGGTAACCTAAACCGTTGTATCTCCAGAAGTCATGAGAACTGTTCTCGTCCGAGTCACCACACTATATCTGTCCTCGGTAAGGTCTCACGTGACTTGTCACTTACCCTCTAATCCTTCTCCTTAGTTACTCTTATCTATTAAGAAATCTTTTTAAAACAAGAGTTCTTGACAACTCTTTAATTCACCTCTTCTTATACCTAGTTCCCTCCCGAAAATTTCCACTCACTATGATCTCGGGTGTAAAGGACGTAACGTCCGTCTAAGAAATGGCGACTTGGTAGACCCTTCGGTATGATACAAATTCTAAGACCGTAAATAAAGTTCTGTGTCCCCTTCTGTATCTTCCCTAAATCCGTCCCTTTACTCGGACTGTCCTAAATGTAAAACGTTTGTAAGATCGACGTGACGACTCTTAACTAACCTCTCCCATTCTCACCTCCCTACCGATTTTCTTAACTCTCCGGTAACGACATCACACCTACTCTTTAATACCACCACAAACGATCCTAATATCTTCCTCTCTACCTCTCTTTACCTTCATAAAATCTTAATAAACGTTTAATTGTCGAGAACCATTTCTTAACCTATACCTCTTATGCCCTCTTCCTCAGTCACTAAGGGTCCAAAGACCGAACTTACTGACCAAGGTCTACTCTGTTACCGTCGACAACGACTCTCTTCTTTCCGTCTCCTCCTCTGATCCCCACTACTATCTCTGATGTCTACTAGTTTAAACCAAAAATCTTCTTAATTGAACGACAGTAGTAAGAGAATGGTTACGTAAACCATTTAGAGGTTTATGTTAACGTTTTTATGGACTTTTCAAGACAACAACAAGTCAGTGAGTCAACACAGGACGAGAAACCCTGGGGTGACGTCTTGACGTCGTGCGGTCCGAAGGGACAGAAAGTGGTAGAGGACCTTGAACGAGTTTGAATACAGGTAACTCAGCCACCACGGTAGGTTGATAGAGCAGGAAACAACAGAAGAAGAGGAGGACGAAAGTTAGAAAGGATCGTAGTCCCAGATAAGGTTCCTCAGCTGTAGTCCACCGGTTTAATAACCTCGAAGTCGAAGTCGTAGTCAGGAAGGTTACTTATAAGTCCCAATTAAAGGAAATCCTAACTCACCAAACTAGGGGGACGTCAGGTTCCCTGAGAGTTCTCAGAAGAGGTTGTGGTATCGACATCGGGTGGTCCGAGGAGACAGGTACCTTAAGAGGTCCGTTCTTGTGACCTCACTCCTCGGTAAGGGAAGAGGTCCCCTAGAAGGGGTGGGACCCTCGATTGGGTCCAGAGGACGTAACGTCTGTCTAAGAAATGATAGACTCGATGATCCCTTCGGACTTTTCAAGATCATAAGGAAAGTAGCACAATTGTAGAAATCACGGGTACTTACCGGTTTCCCAAATCGAATACAAACAAAAAAAAATTGAATGACACGAACTGGAAGTATTAAGCAAATTAATATGAAGAAAAAGACTGGAACAATGACGTAAAGATGGTTTGATCTCGTTACCACGTAAATACAAGTCCTAATCAAGTTGAGAATCATTCCCGTACTTAAATATAATCCCTGTGATATCTACATACGAAGAATAAAAAAGAATACCTAGAAAAGTTTGTATATATGTATTTTCATCTATCATTACCTAATGGTATAAGAGTGGTTGGTTGAAGTTATTAATAGTTAAATATCAGTTAGTATAAATTAGGTAGGTTTGTCATATCTGAAATTTCTTTTTTAACCTATACTTATTGTATTTTGTTAATTGTTATAAAGAATTATAATACTATAAAGGTAAATCATAAGGTTAAAAGGACTTACTGATTAAAAAGAAAATATCAAACAAACTTTGTCCTTAGTTTATTCGAGGTATACAACATAAAGCACCTACAGAGTATCCAGAGAGTTAAGTAACTAAGGGACAGAGACAAAAATAAAATTTTAATAAAGTTAAATAAACAACTTCTTTTTCCAACAAATAGGACATTTCAAAGAGTGTAAAACCTAAAACGACTAGTATAGAGACTCTACAACTAATCGTATAAGAAAACAAGGAATATGAAGGACATTCGACCATCTGGATCTCGAAACTAGACTAAGTTTCTGACTAAAAACCCCCTCGTCCTTATAAAGTATTTAAAACACATACAAAGAAAGGTAGCTCTCCATGTCTTATAGACCGACTCAGAGAAAAGATCCTATAATCACCGGTAACTATTAGTAATGGGTCTAAGTAATAAAGTAATCTCCAAATATTCTACCACTATAAGGTCAAGATATTAAGAAGGAAGTAAATGGTCAACCCTATACAGATATGTCCTTTTTAAGGAGAGCTTTTGATAAAGTAGTGAGACTCCCCGTCGAACCTAAGGGAATCGTAGTAGGACATTTCCACTGGTTACCTATATAAAAAACCTTAACAATAGTTGAGTAACCAAAAATTGTAAAAACTATACAAAGTTAAGTACTCCATTGACGTCAAAAATAAGAATTACTATAAGATTAACAGTAACACCGGGAAAAGTTCAATCAAGGGCTTACGAAAACTGTAATAGGTTTAACAGAAACTGTCGAAAGAAACGAAAGACTATACTATTAACTACTTTGTTGTATTTATTTACCGAAATTAATAAATACTGTTCAATTGACGGACTAACGTCGAGATTTAATGGTAAATCTATCTGAAACATATTGTCCTACATTTGTGATGGGAACGGAAGTCAGATACCTTACGATTCGACTGTGCGTCCGTCAGTTTCGAAGGAAATTAAGTTATAGAGTGATTAAATACCGAAATGTCTTTTTGTTTGTCGGTCAAGTACTGAAGTGGAGGTTTTTCTTCGTAAATATGAAGAGATTTGTACGAAAAATTTATTCTGCTTCACCTTAAAGAAGGAAGAAGTTAATTTTATTTATTTAAATATATTTTTTTATACAGAGACCTTGATGGTTTGTAAACGTATAAGATTTATCCACTAAATTTTTTTTAGAAAGGAGGTATAACAACTCCCTTCTTCCACGACCCTGGTGGCTATTCTGAACCAAATTCATACGGTCTGACTGAACTGAAGAAATATAGGACGACGTAGTCTCCGGTACGAGAGGAAAAGAACAACAAAAAAGAAAGGACGTCAGAAGTCACAGAACCAATTGGTGGGGTCAGGATCATCTAAAGGTAAAAAGAGGAGGAAACGGAGAACGAACGTGTAAAAAGGACTTCGAAATAAGAAAGAACAACGGAAAACAAAGACCGAATCAAAGTTACAACCTTCCCTGTCCAAACCGATATTAGATACTTAGAGGAGAACCGGAGAAAGGAATAACGGAGATGTCGATTTGACTGGGAGAATCTTTAGATCCACCATCGAAGTTGCCCCTTCTACATACCGACCCACGGATCCCCAAAATCGTTTCGATCCGATGAAACGACGACGGTTAGGGTATCGGACTTGAGGTCCCCGGGTTCTACCCTCGTTTCCCTCTTGGTCTACTTTACCTACTCTTCAGACGGGTAGTAAAATTGAACTATAGTCCTTAGATACATCGATAGTAACAGATAGAGACAGCAGATGTATGACAGTTGGTGTTTAACCGTGCATGGTTCTCATAACGGTTTTGGAAGTTGACACACCTAGCGTTATTTGACACCTTTTAAGACTTTCTCTACCCTTATGGTCTTGTGGACTGGACGGAGAACTCTTTGGACATACGTCCAGTCCTTCGTTGACAATCTTGACCTGTACCTTGTTGTTTGACCAAGGTTCATCCTTTTCATCATGTAGTTCCGACATATAACAGTGGGACGAATAAATTGAATATACGTCACATGTCGTACTCTTTACGACCTGACCTTCTTCGTGTTCGACCTTAGTTCTAACGGCCCTCTTTATAGTTATTGGAGTCTATACGTCTACTGTGGTGGGAATACCGTCTTTCACTTCTTCTTGATTTCTCGGAGAACTATTTTCACTTTCTTCTCTCACTTTTTTAACCGAATTTCGAGTTGTAAGTCTTTGGATTCTAGTACCGTACGTTAGGGTAGTGAAGTACCGTTTATCTACCCCTTTGTCACCTTTGTCACCGACTGAAATAAAAACCCCCCGAGGTTAGTGACGTCTACCACTGACGTCGGTACTTTAATTTTCTGCGAATGAGTAACCTTCTTTTCAATACTCGTTGGATCTATCGTATAATTTTTGGTCTCTGTAATGAAACGGTTGTTTCCAGGTAGATCAGTTCCGATACCAAAAAGGTCACCAGTACATACCTACACTCTCAACCTGATATTTCTTTCGACTCACGGCTTCTTAAGTACGAAAACTTGACACCACAACCTCTTCTGAGAACTCTCAGGGAACCTGACGTTCCTCTAGGTGATCAGGTAGCATTTTCTCTAGTCAGGACCCACAAGTAACCTTCCTGACTACAACTTCGACTTTGAGGTTATGAAACCGGTGGACTACGTTTCTCGACTGAGTAAACTTTTCTGGGACTACGATCCCCCCTAACCCCCGTCCTCCTCTTCCCCTACTGTCTCCTACTCTACCAACCTACCGTAGTGGCTGAGTTACCTGTACCCAAACCCACCTGAGGCCCTCAACCACTACCTGACCCTCCGGACCGCACGACGTTAAGTACCCTAACGTCTCAACCTGTTCTGACTCGTTGACTTGACTGACTTGACTTCTCGTAACGGTTACTGACTCGTTGTTTCCGTAAACGGTAGACGGAGATGTTACTAACTTGGGACACGACGATATCGACAACTGAAAGTTGTTAGGGACTCCCCCAAGTCCCACCTCACTCCGTGAGACACGAGGTCCCTTAAACCACTTTGTCCAGAAATCTAGTCAAGTCAAGTCAAATCAAGTCAGCGAGTCAGCACAGGCTGAGAAACGTTGGGGTACTTAACGTCGTGCGGTCCGGAGGGACAGGTAGTGGTTGAGAGCCTCAAGTGAGTCTGAGTGCAGGTACTCAGTCACTACGGTAGGTCGCTAGAGTAGGAGCCAGCAGGGGAAGAGGAGGACGGGAGTTAGTGAGGGTCGTAGTCAGAAAAGGTTACTCAATTGAGAAGCGTACTCCACCGGATTCATGACCTCAAAGTCGAAATCGTAGTAAGGAAGATTTCTTGTGGGTCCCGACTAGAGGAACTCTTACCTGACCAACCTAGAGGAACGTCAGGTTCCCTGAGAGTTCTCAGAAGAGGTTGTGGTGTCAAGTTTTCGTAGTTAAGAAGCCGAGAGTCGGAAGAAGTGTCAGGTTGAGAGTGTAGGTATGTACTGGTGTTCTTGTTGGTATCGGAACTGATCTGCCTGAAATCAACCGTTTCATTACAGAGACGAAAACTTATACGATAGATCCAACCAGTATTGAAAAGAAGGTTCCTCATTCACAGAAAATTAAAGTACCGACGTCAGTGGTAGACGTCACTAAAACCTCGGGGTTTTTTATTTCAGACTGTGACAAAGGTGACAAAGGGATAGATAAACGGTACTTCACTACCCTGGTCTACGGTCCTAGAAGCAAAAGACTTACAACTCGAAATTCGGTTGAAAAAGTGAGAGGAGAAAGTGAAAGTAGTTCTTCGAAAAATCAAGGAGAAGTGAAAGACGGTATTCCCACCACAGTAGACGTACAGACTCCAATTACTACAAAGAGGACCGTTAGAACTAAGGTCGAACACGAAGAAGGTCGCGTCGCAAAGAGTACTACATGAGACGTATTTTCAATTTATCCGTCCCACTGTTATATGTCAGAACTGCGTGAGGAAAAGGATAAACTTTGGTCAAACAACAAGGTACAGGTCAAGATTGTCAACGAAGGACTGGACGTATGTCCAAAGAGTTCTCCGTCCAGTCCACAAGACCGTAAGGGTAGAGAAAGTCTTAAAAGGTGTCAAATAACACTAGGTGTGTCAGTTTCCGAAACCGTATCAGTTAGTTCGTCTTTATCTACAAAAAGACCTTGAAAGAACGAAAAAGGTACTAGGTCACCTACAACCGTTAAACTAGAGAGCAAGGAGACGGAAAAGATTTAGGTCGAACTTGTAGACCTTCAAGTACTGAGTGCATAACGACTTTGGACCGAACCTCTTAAAACTCGTAATGAAATGATCGTACACTCTACTCACCTTAACAAACCATCAAACTCGTAAGAAACCATAACGGAAAGAAACCCTAACCTTACTTTTGACTGGAAAAGGTCAGGACACCGGTGACGACTCAAAAGGTTTAAACGACCGTATAACTCACGTCGTGAAAGTGTCGTAGTAGAAAGTCCTAAACTTTATCGAGTTGACCTTAAGGTAGTGGAGGTGATCGAAACAAACAGCACTACGAAAGATTCCGGGTGAACTGTAGTGTAAGGTTCTACAAACCGAGATCCACTCACTAGTGTGGTAGCACTAATACACCCAGTACTTCTAGAAAAAACATGTCAAGAAGACACATAAGAACGGTGGAGAAGAATTATAGAAGACGAAGACAATCCAGGTATGGTAAAGACAGGAAATAGCTCGGGTAGAATCGTACTTTACAAGGGAACGATAGAGATTAAAAGAACTACTCTAGAGATCAGAAAGGGTAAGACAAGAAAAGGAGATAAAGAAATTTAACTAGCGACTTCTTCCGAAAGAATACAGAAGAACGATAAGAAACCTTGAGAGGCAAGTCTACGAATATAGAAAGGAAAAGAGGAAACAAAAAGCGGAGAGAAGAAAAGTCTCGATAAACATACCGGAGGGGTCTGTCGGCAAAACGAAAAAACGTAAAGAAAAGGTACCCCTACCAGAACTAGGGACAGAGCACATGTTACAGTGCTTGGAGTAAGGTATCAAGTAGTCCGTGAGATAGATTGTCTAGATCCGGGAATTTAGATAAAGAGTGAAGGTGACATATTAGTATTCCCTAAACTAAATCCAGTATGGACTTACCAGATCGCCAAAAGGGATGAAAGAAGTTAAACTCAGACTTAAACCATTATTCCTCAAGTACTAGACTCGGTGTCAGTCGAGGACCAGCAAAAACAAACGACATATCTCGAAGAAGTAGAAACCGATGTTTCTTATATTAGTTAGACTAAAGTCAAAACTTGTAGACCACTACAGATACACATCTCAGAAGAGAACACAACAACCTTCTCCCACAAACGATACTGGTCACGTAAAAGAACCGTTTTAAGGTAATCAGAAACGGGACGAAGTAAGACATATGGTTCCGGTTTAAACGGACAATGAGGTCCACTAAGAACTGAAGGATGAAAACTTAAGGTCAGGGGATATTACTTTTCTTGTAGAAAAAACCCACAATCAAGATTTTCCAGAACATCCAGAAGTATCTTGGAAAGTAGAAGTCGAAGAAGTCACAATGACCAACACCGTATCCGAACCTAATGACACTATAACTTACCAAACGGAACCTTTGCTTGTCTCTAGTAAGACAGTAAAAACTCTAATGTAGGTTCATGACGTAAAGTCCGAGAAAACAACTGGTACTACCGATGAGGTAAAGAAGATTCCCTAAAGACGGGCGTCATCATCTATGTTACCAGTAGACTCAATTTAAGTGGGTAAGGTCAGGTAAAATCAAGTGACTAAGGATCTTACAACTACAAGTGAGAATGGTAGAGAACAAACTGGTGAAGGTTAAACGGAACTAAGTACCTGGACTGTAAGGTCCAAGGATACGTTATAACGAGAAATCTCGTAGTCTCGAACGAAGATAGTGGTCAGTGTAGGTGTCGACCCATAACAAAAACGAAACCGAGGTAGGGAAGTAAGAAAGACCTCAATAAAGAGGTGACTAGAGGTCATCGTATAACCCGTGGATGACTGGACCCCTCAAGGAGAAAGATATAGGATAGTAAAACGGAAAAGTATGACAAGTACCCCAAGAGTTCCGTTCTTATGACTTCACCAAACGGTAAGGGAAGAGGTCACCTGGTGTAAGACAGTCTGGAGAGGTGGGACTGAACGAGCAGAACCCGCCGGTGTGTCCGCACCGAATCAAAGTAACTCAATCTGTTCCGACACCAGGATCATACTAATCTAACTGATCAAAAGACACTAATACCAAAGTCACACAGACGGGAGACTACGGGAGAACGTTGTGGATGGAAGAATGAACCCAAAGAGAATGGAACCTGCACCCCATAGAGAAGTGCCGACGAGGTCGTTTCGCGTCGGTGATGAGGAATGGAACTTGCTCCCCATAGAGGAGTGACGGCGGGGAGGACTGGAACTTGCACATTATCGAGGAGAACCGGGAGGACACGGGCCTGTCGGTGGTGAGGAAATCTATAACCTACAACAATCCTTGTCTAAAACACTAGAGTTAGGAATGTAGAGGAGTATAGATCTCTTCGTGATTTAGGGAAGTACTACGGTAGTCTGGGAGTGCTAATTGTCTTTTGGAAAACATTTTACTTACAAACTAACATAACTTGAAGGGGAAGTGGTTATGGAATATATAACTGAAAGGGGGTGACGACGAAACCTCGTCAGAGAACCTCGATAGACTCTACGACGGAGGGTCCGTCGTCAGGAGTAAAACGGGGTTTATTTTGAATTAAGTGTTGAGAGTTCGACATGAAGAAAAAAATCTGCTGTCATGAATAGGGAGAGAAGGAAAAATCTATTTACCATCGTATAATATCATTATGCACGAAAAAAGGTGGAAAAAAAGGGGGTGGAATTGTTATATGGTTCCTCAGTAAGATTTCATCTTATATTTCATATATAAGGAGTAAGAAAAATGTCGATGTATTATGAGAGTCAGGAAATGACTACTTAAAAACCCATTGAAAGACGGTAATATATATCTTGACGTCACTTATCAGATAAAGTATAAGGAATAACATAAAAACGGTCAAATAGGAACCCTATGTAAGGAACTTCACCCTAATGACCCATTTCCCTTTTCACGGTATACATTAAAACGTTCTAAACTGTTGAAGGGGAGGTGACCCGAAGGGACCACCGAGTCTGCTATTTCGTGGGTGGACGTTACGTCCTCTGGACCCAAGTTAGGGACCCAACCCTTCTAGGGGACGTCTTCCTTTACCGTTGGGTGAGGTCATAAGAACGGACCTCTTAGGGTACCTGTCTCCTAGGACTATCCGATGTCAGGAACCCCAACGTTTGTCAGCCTGTGCTGACTCGTTGAAGTGAAAGAAAGCGAACGAAAGGAGGTGAACCCACCATGATAAAATGGAAGGGTACTAGTTTCGTCCTCTCAAGGACAAGTGTCATAGTAGTTTCTGATACACCAGTTTGGAAACTGAAAAACGGTTAGACTATTCACTCTCTAACATAGAGTAAAATCAAAATTAAATATGAAAAGAATAATACTCACTCCAACTTATAAGAAAGTATTAATTCAGTAAATATATAGAAAAAAAAGACTCTTCACAGAACTGTCCAATCTTTTATATAAGTTACACAAAGTTAGAGAATATCAGAAAATTTTTATAACTAAATAAACTGACACGACCCAGAGTCAACACCGTACGTCCCACCCTTTAGAAATCAACGTCGGACACCATAAAAAAAAAGTCGTATGCTTGAGAATCAACGTCGTATACCCTAGATCAAGGAACTGGTTTCTGGTTTGGGTCCAGGAAACGTAACCCTCACACCTCAGAATCGGTGACCTGGTGGTCTCTTCAGGGAGAATACCAGAAAAAGATACGAGTTCAAAAGAGAATCCGTCACCTTCTGAACAGTCCAATATAGACCACAGGAAAACTGTACTAGAGACATAAGAAGATAAAAAAAGGGGTCATTAGAAACTGTCGAAGAAACGATTTACTACCCGAAGGGACCACCGAGTCTACTATTTCGCAGACGGACGTTACGCCCTCTGGGTCCAAGATAGGGACCCAACCCTTCTAGGGGACCTCTTCCCTTACCGTTGGGTGAGGTCATAAGAACGGACCTCTTAGGGTACCTGTCTCCTCGGACTATCCGATCTCAGGTACCCCAGCGTTTCTCAGCCTGTGCTGACTCGCTGAAGTGAAAGTGAAAGAAACGATTTACTATACTGTTCTATAAGAGCTGAATGAAACATGTAATTTATAGAGTCTTGACCGTAGTCAGTAAAGAGATTCGACGACTGTCTTACTATTAAGACAAACGATTCGGAGTATAGGGGTATGTGTAAGTATCGTGAGTAGTAATGGACTGTAATGCCGCATACAACAAACGAAGCAGGAGATGTCGAAATCTTAAATCATACATTCGACGTATCTCCCTTTTGTAAAACAAAACAAGTGATTACATAGAGCTTGTGGATCTTGTTTCGGACTATGTGTCTCCAGCAGTTTTGGGCGAAGTACCCGAAGGGACCACCAGGTCACCAATTCCAAAGATACGAAGGAGACTTCCCCTGTACCCAAGTTAGGGACCAGACCCTTAATTCTACGGTGTACAGTTCTCCGGTTTTTATTTTTTATTATTATAAAATTTTTGAGGACGAAGAAAGGTAAATGGTCTCCAGTACTAACATCGGGAGACATACTTCTCTACCCACTGGTAGGTCTCTGACTCGAGTTCTCAGTGACAGTAAGTAAGTAAGTAAGTAAGTAAGGGTACATGACTCCCCCACCATACAATGTCTGTTACAAGATCCGTTCTACCGTTACAAACATAATCCGGATACCGAGTTCACTTTGGAGATCGGTGTGACTAGTCCGTCTTTACTAAGGAGAGGTCACAATTTGAACTCGATTTGATTATACCGGTTCATTGGTGGACCTTATTTTCCTTTACCGTCCTCATAAAAGAAGAGACTCCTGAGGAGGATGTTACTTCTGTGAATGTGGTTTCACAGTATGTGATACGTTTGAATACATATGAAATGAATAACCAATGTAAAGGCCTACGATAGAGACTATAGATATAAGATACATCAAATACAGTTACATCGAATAAGATACAATCAAAATACATTCTTTCTTTCGTCCCGTCCGGTCCTGATTACGAACAACTTCAGGATAACACATGGTCTCTAAATTTTTATCTAGAGTGATAATATCAGAGGACTTTCTATTTCGGTCCTCCTTTTCTTTCGTGTAAAAAATTTCTGACATAAAAAAATTTTCCTTTATCATATTCCTAAAAGATAATAAAAGGGTCGAGGTCCTCCATTAAACAGAATGTTATGTCTTCACAGTTGTCTATGGTAAACGTTTCCTAAAGGGAAAATAAGGAGTGTGGAGACACCATTTCACCCCCTAAAACAGTATAGGTGACTCTTCTGACTCCAAGTCTCTCCACTATTGTATATGTTAAATCGTCAGTAAAGATCTAAATCTCGTCACCAAGAGTTTGATGGAACACAGTAGACATCCAACATATTTGTGAGTAATGACCCGAAGTTGAGACCAACTCCCGGTGCTAATAAGATTGTTCAAGGATCCACTACGACTACGACGACCAGACCCCTAGTGTCGACCTCTTGATGACTACTCTTATTATTATTTGTTTGTTTTCACTGTAAATGGAAAATACTCACGGACCTTTTAGGGGTACTCGACTCTCCTGACACCTCTGTGTACCGGGACTCAGTGTCGTTTCCTCTGTGTCACACGTCACACGGGTCCGGGTACTAAATCCGGTGTCTGAGTCTCTCACCGACTGTGATAAAGTCAGAGGATTTCACACTCCACTGATCAGTGACCAGATGTCTTGTCCAGCATATCGTAACACTAAAGTGGTAACACCCCTCGGGATATCCACTTCGTAATTCGGGGTTCGAGGATTCTAAAGGTAACTAGAATTCTCGAGAAACAGTTCGATGAAGAACAATTTGGGAATTAAGTCTGGTTTGATACCCTTTAATCCTCTCCAATTCATTTAGTTCCTTTGACAGAATAATTACGGACGAGTCATTTGGTCATTAAGGTCTTTGGATCTTAATGAGAGTTCAAAAGAGTGACACAGGGCTACGATGTTCGAGACTTATGAGATCAGAACGACCCGTTGGTTACCACCGGTCCTATTACGAAAGACAACAAAAATTATCACTCGCCATAATGAAATTTTTAATAAATAAAGAAATTAAATTTTTATTAACGTAAACAAATAAAACCAACGTCACCTAGAAGTGACGAGGAACGTCCCAAAGAGATCGACCTCTTTCTCCCCCGATGAAATCAACACCACGTACCCGGAGTGACACCGCCGAAGAGAAGAGTGACGTGTCGGAAGAGAAGAGTGACGTGTCGGAAGAGGGCGTCAGAGATCCCACGAGGTCGAAGGTATCGACACCAAGGACCCGAGGTCTCCTGTCCGGGTCATCAACACCACGTACCCAAATCAACGAGTCTCCGTACACTCTAGAAGGACCGTGATCTCTACCTTGGGTATTGAGGACGTAACCGTCCACCTAACAAATGGTGACTCGGTGGTCCCTTCGGGTCGACATAATGAAAATTTGCTAAGATAATGGCTTTTTAAATTTCGTCAGATACCGTTTGTTGTTGTAGGGTCGTTTCCAACAGACTTTACCAATTTATGAACGTTTAATAAATCCCGATTAAGAGTACTATATACTTTCGTAACAGTCCTTGGTTTTATATCTCTCTACTCGTTTACTACAACGCCATCCGTCGGACATTCTGCCGAGGTCACTTGGACTCGGAGGGAAGGACTCACCGCGGCCCTTCGACCCCCTGGGGAAGGACCTCGGGTCTCGGACACTGGCCTCGTGGGCCCCGAAGGAAACGTGTATCGGACGGAAACATGACTCTCCAGGACCACCTCCGTGATTCGCCAAGTTCCTTCGGTCTGTGACGGGGTGAGGGTCCTTCTCTTTTAAAGGTGAGGACGTCGACCGAACACTGAGTGTGACGGTGGGGTTGGTCAGTCTCCTCAGAACTCATACACTAAACGGACTTACATGTCATCACTCAATTAGTATGTTCATGTAGTATGTGCTTTTACGAGAACATAAACTTGTCACTTTTCTGGGAAATTTTTCCAAACTAGAACGAGAAAAAAAAAAAAAAATGGGTCAGAAAATACCCAAGGACCGTTCCACCCGACAAAGTCTTAGGCTTGGTACTCAAAGGTTTTATGGCACTGGTCTATCAAGGCCTGAATGTAAAAAAAGGTTTTAGTCACTGACACAACCTTATAAGTAAGTCAAACAGACTAGGTCTGAGGATATTTCCCATGTAACTTCTGGATTTCGGTATACTGAACCTTTTTGCTTTCTTAGAGTCAAACGGGACGACTTCACGGAAAACTTGTCTCTTCAGGTCAAATACAACGTACAGTACAAAGAATAACGGAATGAAGTTCGTACGTCACGACGCCTACTAGGACTCAAACCGATATAGTCTCCTTTGGGAACATAAGTACACTTTTACTCGTCTCATTAACCTAATTTCGGAGTTTCTCTTAGTTGATATCTTATATAAAACTTCCTACTTTTGTATCGTTGACATAATTGAATAGAAGGATTACCTTAATATCTTAATTTTATAAAAGGTATAATACTCTTTTTCGACGTACACTCCGTAGATGTCAGTAATCAACGGTAGATCTAATGGAAACTGGGTACGTCATGACAGTTTTTTCAATGTCACTTCACGTTCCGTCTACCTAAAATGAGTCAGATTTTGTAGTCCCACAAGAACTGTTCAAAAGTCCTGCTTAACACAAGTCTTAGTCACACGTATCACTACTCAATCCCACAGAGGTGTCTGATTTACTACACAACAGACAGAAATAAAACATAGTCGACCTGGACGTAAGATCTTAATACTCTGGTGGAACCTGTTTCCCCCAACGATGTGCTGTGACACCGTTGAAGTATTACACGAAGGTCTAGTATGACAAGATACAGAAAGTTTCGTTGACGGACAACGGAGACGACGGACAACTCGATATATGTCCGTCGGCTATCCCTGACACTTGTGGACTAAGACTTGTACGTCTTACCCCCAGAACAGGTTAAAAATACACCAAATTAACGGTTCGCAGATTTCGAATTACACGACAGAATATATTTATAAAATATCTAAATTGTGACCAATTGACAGTATAAAACTACGGTCGTTTCAAAATCCTCTCTTTTACCATGGACTGGTTGTAGTTTAGGGAAATATCAACGTTCTTTACGTCACACACCTCTTCAAAACATACACTCCTCTTTTTTCCTTTTATTTTCACCTGAACTTTCTAAAAGAACCCTAAAAATATTTTAATAATAAAAGTAAGATTTAATCAGACACCTAAAGAAAAATAATTCTCGTGTTGTAAAAACGACATTTTATACATTTTTTACATCACTACCCTAATAAACATCACTACCTTGATTTAGAGAATATACAATAAAATCTGGTATCTACTCAGTATAGTAAAAATCCAATTGACCATTCTTATACGTGAATTAAAAAATACTTTTATTCAAGTATTCTAAATTTAACATACTATGAAATACTTTATAGAATAACGACGAAAATGAACCGTCTAACACCTGAGATTATTTTTTATATTTAATACTTGTCGGATAAAATTTTACTCGTGACTCTGCTCTCGTTGATATTTTTCTAGTAGTAAAACTAAGACATAAAGTAGAGGAAGATACTTGAACTATACTAACAAAGAAGGTCAGATGTAATAAAAGTTTTTCGTTTGGATGCAAAAGATATTTTCAACTCTATTAATTACATATTACAATATAATTAAAGCCCACATGGTGTTGTGTCACTAAGTTATCAAATATGTAATACTTCACTAGTGGTGGTATTCAGGTCAATAGTAGTCAGTGGTATGTTTGAATATTGTTATAATAACTGATATAAGGGATACACATGTGACAACAACAAAATCAGTGAGTCAGTACAGGTTGAGAAACACTGGGGTACCTGACATCGGGTCGTCCGACGAGACAGGGACCCTAAGACGTCCGTTCTTATGACCTCACCCAACGGTAAAGGAGGAGGCTACACGTGTAATGTAAGTTCATTAAATAAAAATATCTATATTCAAACATAGAGAATTAGGGAAAGTGTAACTGGGTAGGAGAAGGGGAGACCGAATACTACAGACATCTTCACTTCGTCGTACATAGGTGACAACAACAAATCAGTGATTCAGTACAGGTTGAGAAAAGTCGGAGTACCTGACATCGGGTGGTTCGAGGAGACGGGTATCTTAAGACGTCCGTTCTTATGACCTCACCCAACGGTAAAGGAAGAGGTCCCCTAGAAGGACTGGGTCCCTAGTTTCGACTCAGAGGACGTAACGTCCACCTAAGAAATGGTGACTCGGTGGTCCCTTCGGGGTATATAGGGGGTCAGGTCATGTATCTTGGATCCTTCTTCTGTATAATTTACCGGTACTTACACTCTTTCTTGATGAATGAATCCAATTGGTAAAAGTTTTATTTTGTTCTAAACTATCACTGAGACCTATCTCCACCCGAAGAGACCACCGAGTCACCATTTCTGTTATATGTATGTCACTTTTTTTTCTACCGTGAGTACTCGGTGCGGAGGGTCAAAAGTACGTACACGTACTCATTAGGGATATGAACTCACACCCGACCCAATTGTCTCTATTTATGACTTCGGACCTTAGTGACATTTCGAAAAGGAAACACAAAACTTCGACGGCCCCGAGACTCACGAGATGAGAGGGATCCCCGACCGCGAACTATAAGGGGTCACATAACGTGTTAAAGATAATGTTACCTGACATAATAAATAAATAAACATTTTATATGTATTATAAATGGTAATATTAGGAAAATTTCACGTCAAATCACCATAGATCGTGTAAATCTAATAACATGTTGGTAGTAGTCGTAGGTAGAGGTCTTGAGAAAAGTAGAACAAGACACGAGTACTTTGTTATGAAAAGACAAAGGTAGTCGGAACCGTCAGTGACAAGACGAAAGACAGAGATACTTAAACTTATGAGGTCCACGGAATACCTTCACCTGAGTATGTCATAAACCCCCCATACACACACACACAGAAGAAAGTAAACCGTACATAGTCTAAAAGTCAAGAAAAATTCCGACTTATTATAAGGTGATACCCCGGAGGGACCACCGAGTCTCCATTTTCTTAGACGGACGTTGTGTTCTCGATGTCCTCTGTGCTCAAACTAAGGACCTAGTCTTACTAGGGGACCTCCTCCCGTACCGTTGGGTGAGGTCATAAGAACGGACCTCTTAGGGTACCTGTTTCCTCGGATCTCCTGATGTCAGGTACCCCAGTGTTTCTCAACCTATGTAGACTTCGTTGAATCGTGTGTACGTATTCTAAGGTGACATTCTATCAGTATGTGACTATCCGTAAACTCAACAAAGGCAAAAAACCGATGACGACAATTTTGGTCTCGACATAAATCAATTGTCATCAATTTCACAATCTTGTCTAAAATAAGTCTTTGATAACATTATTCTCATTTCTCTGGAGTCTAATATTGACTCAAGCCAAGAGTCATGTTGTACCCCTTTATGTCCAAGTATCGGTTCCTCGTCTAACCTGTCAGTCACCTACCTTTTGGTTTCGTCTTTGTAGTCCCTATTCCTAACCCCCGCCCCCACCACGCCTAAGACTAATTTGGCTGGACTGGTCACAACAACGACTTCCATCCGGTGTCACTAGTCTATGACTCCCACCCCTAAGAACGATTTAACTGAATCGTCCTAAAAACGATTTTTAATCCGATAAGTTTCTACTTGAGTTCTCAAGTTTCCAACACTGGATCAACTCTGTTTTCAACTCTCTTTGGACTAATTTTAAACTTCTCCTCATTTAGAACATCCACACTTATTATGACGATACTTGTAATTACGTGTTTATAAACAAGTTCAGGGGCGAAAGTGAAGAAAACCCATATATGGATATTCACTCTAAAGATCTAGTATAATATTAAGATAAAAAGTAAAAAACTCCTTAAAGGTTTGACAATGTTATCGACGTGGTAAAATGTAAGGGTGGTCGTTACGTGTTTCAAGGTTAAAGAGGTGCAAGAGTGGTTGTGAACAATAAAAGACAAAATTCTTTACATTATCGATATGATTACCCACACTAAATGATAAATCAAAATTTTATTTGAAATAAAACTTATTAAAATATAAATGTATTGACATATTAAAATTATTATAACTTTTTACATTTTGTCTTACCATCCTTTTTTCATTGTCAAACTCTTTTCATCTCTCTTTTATAAAAGTTTGAGATACCTTAAATATAAAGACCATACAATCCATCTGAATGATTAGTTGTCTGTCCACTCAGTTACTACAGTTGTCTTTTAAGTGATTTCTTGGTTATTAACACGGGTCCAAGGACTACCACCAAGTCTAACATTTCTTAGACGGACGTTACACCCTCTGGCGCCAAACTAGGGACCCAGCCCTTCTAGGGGACCTCTTCCCTTACCGATGGTGAGGTCGTAAGAACGGACCTCTTAAGGTATCTGTCTTCTCCGACCTCCAGATGTCAGGTACCCTAGTGTTTCTCAACCTGTGCTGAGACACTGATTGTGAAAGTGACAACTAAGGACGTAACGTCCGTCTAAGAAATAGTACATTCGGTCGTCCCTCCGGGGTTATTTGTAATCGTTTAGTATCTTTAGTATAATCACTTTATCCGTTTTACGTCTTCTTATATGTATTAAAACTTCTTATACACGTAAAATCATATAAAATTACATTTATAAACTAACATACATTAATACGTAATTATATACTATATGTCTCTTTATGTGTACTTCTAATCAGTAGACAGATAAAAGTCACTTATAGAAACCCAGTTCCTGACTCCAAGTCCGTATACTCTGATGTCCTACTAAAGTTAAATGTGTATATGTAAAAATATGACAAACTTTAAATATGAGTCCTTTTAAATAATTCTATTTTTAATTATTCCTCGGTTTTATACATTGGGTAGACTGTTTTTAATACATGTGTATCCAAAATAAAACCTTTACACAAGTGTTGTAAGACCAAACAATTCTTTTATCATCTAATTTCGTAGACTAAACGATCATATAGACACATACATAAACAAAGATACCGAGTTTGTAGAAGTGTGTACGTCGAAAGAGAATATGAGTGTATCCTCCAACTACAGATCAAAATCCCGAATCTCTTGAGATTTACAGAACATAAGTCTCTCTAACGACGGTCACCCACCATTGAAGACCTTTCTGGATCGACTCCGGTTCCGGTTCCGGTTCAGGGAGGTAAGAAAGGAGGGGAAGGAGAGTTAGAGTTTCGGGTCTATAAGTCTTAACGTTGAGACTAAGACTAATGATCCACCGTAGATGGAAGTATAAAAAGACAAAAAAAAAATTACTTTTCCGTAAAAAATCTCATTTGTTTTACAATAAAAATTCACGAATAATTCGTCAAGTATAAGTTCGTCAAGAACTTTAACCCGAACTTTCTAAAAAATATATTTTTCTGGTTTTCTTATAGTTAAATCAAAGTATATACATAATAAGTATCTAGATAGTTGGAGAGAACGGGACGGGGTGGGGACAAAAGTAGTTCCAGACGACTGGACCGGTGTGACATCTCTCCCAGAGGACCCATCTTTCGTCCATCAAATTCGGGGGTCACATAGTATCGTGACATTACCGAAGGATTTGGTAGGTGGACGGAGAGAGGTTCGGTGAAGTGTATGTCGACGGGTATCATCAAAGGGACTTCACCTGGGACTATAGTAATTTGTTTGTGAGAGTCTTCGTTAAATGATGGATGTTTCTCTTGAAGTTTGAGGGAAGGGGTCGAATGTGAGAGGTGGGGTACTTAGGTCTGATCCAAAGGTCAAAACAGAGGGTTGACGAGACACAAGACCCTTTTGACGTGACACCCGATGAGGGATTTCCTGAGGACACAAATGACACATAGAGAACTTGACCCACCCCTAACTAAACTTGTCTTGAACCGAGATCGTGTCACTGTTATATGTCCGAACTGCATGAGGAAAAGGACAAACCTTGGTCAGACAACAAGGTATGGGTCAAGGTTGTCAACGAAGGACTGGACGTATATCTAAAGAGTTCTCCGTCCAGTCCACCAGACCATAAGGGTAGAGAAAGTCTTAAAAGGTGTCAAATGACACTAGGTGTGTCAGTTTCCGAAACCGTATCAGTTATTTCGTCTTTATCTACAAAAAGACCTTGAGAGAACGAAAAAGGTACTAGGTCGCCTACAACCGTTAAACTAGAGACCAAGGAGACGGAAAAGATTTTGGTCGAACTTGTAGACCTTCAAGTGCTAAGTGCATAACAACTTCGGACCGAACCTCTTAAAACTCGTAGTGAAATGATCGCACACTCTGCTCACGTTAACACACCATCAAACTCGTAAGAAACCGTAACGGAAAGAAACCCTAACCTTACCTTCGACTGTAAAAGGTCAGGACACCGGTGACGACTTAAAAGGTTTAAACGACCGTATAACTCACGTCGTGAAAGTGTCGTAGCAGAAAATCGATACTTTATCGAGTTGACCTTAAAGTAGTGGAGGTGATCGAAACAAGCATCACTACGAAGGATTCCGGGTGAACTGAAGTGTAAGGTCCTACAGACCGAGATCCACTCACTAGTGTGGTAGCACTAATAGAGCCAACACTTCTAGAAAAAAACACATAAGTAGACACATAAGAACGGTGGAGAAGAATTATAGAAGACGAAGACAATCCAAGTATGGTAAAGATAGGAAATAACTCGACTAGAAACGTACTTTAGAAGGTAACCATAGAGATTCTGACCAAGGTTTATCCTTTTCCTCATGTAGTTCTGACATATAACAGTGGGGAGAATAAATTGAATATACGTCTCATGTAGTACTCTTTGCGACCCGACCTCCTTCGTGTTCGAACTTAGTTCTAACGGCCCTCTTTATAGTTATTGGAGTCTATACGTCTACTGTGGTGGGAACACAGTCTTTCACTTCTTCTTGATTTCTCGGAGAACTACTTTCACTTTCTCCTTTCACTTTTTCAACCGAATTTTGAGTTGTAAGTCTTTTGATTGTAGTACCGTAGATCAGGGTAGTAAAGTACCGTTCATCTACCTCTTTGTCACCTTTGTCACAGTCTGAAATAAAAGAACCCAAGGTTTTAGTGACGTCTACCACTAACGTTGGTACTTTAATTTTCTACGAATGAGTAACCTTCCTTTAAAAACTGGTTGGATCTGTCGCATAATTTTTCGTCTCTGTAATGAAACGGTTGTTTCCAGGTAGATCAGTTCCGATACCAAAAAGGTCATCAGTACATACCTACACTCTCAACCTGATGTTTCTTTCGACTCGCCGCTTTTTGCCTACGAAAACTTCACACCACAACCTCTTCTGAGAACTCTCAGGGAACCTGACGTTCCTCTAGGTTAGTCAGGTACGATTTCCTTTAGTCAGGACTTATAAGTAACCTTCCTGACAACAACTTCGACTTTGAGGTTATGAAACCGGTGGACTACGTTTCTTGACTGAGCGACCTTTTCTGGGACTACGACCCTTTCTAGCTTCCGTTCTCCTCTTCCCCTGTTGCCCCCTACTCTACCAACCTACCGTAATGACTGAGTTACCTACACTCAAACTCACTTGAGGCCCTCAACCACCATATGTCCCTCCGGACCACACGACATCACGCACCCCAGCGTTTCTCAGCCTGTGCTGACTCGTTGACTTGACTAGACCGACATCGTGGATGTACCGTCGTAATGTATGACGCTACTTGGGAAACCCCCTCTTAACGATAGGAGTAAAATTTCTACACCTTTGACTCAGAACCCTCTCACTCTTGGTCAGAACAGAAACCCTTTCTACAACCCAAACCGAAGGAACCACCGAGTCTGTCACTTCTTAGACGGGTCTTACGTTCTCTGTACCCAAGTTAGGGACCCAACCCTTCTAGGGGACCTCCTTCCGTACCGTTGGGTGAGGTCATAAGAACGGACCTCTTAAGGTACCTGTCTCCTCGGACCGCCCGATGTCAGGTACCTCAGTGTTTCTTTACCTGTGTTGACTCGTTGATTTTGAAATGTCTTCATTCTATAGCTGACTATCGAACTTTCATCACTACTTACCATAATAAAACGACACATTGTTTTTCCTATACCACGAGTGGCGATCATTCACGGACATACGCATTTTAATTAAAATAAAGGGGATCTTAAATTCGCTATGAGAAAGTCATCTTGTAAACCTATTATGTAATTTTGTCTTTCTTTTATCCTTATTCGTGTGGGGTTTGGGTGTGGGACTTTCCGGGTAGGAAAAGATCCTAAACGACTGTAGATCACCATCTTGGTTCTTATAATTCACTGGAAGTTCGATCTGAAGGCGTCATGGACTTACCTCTTGAAGGTCTACATATTCGACCCAAAACTTCTCCGTCTCCTTGGTCTCTAGTTTAACGGTTGGAAGTAACCTAATACCTTTTTCGTTCCCTCAAGGTCTTTTTGTAGATGAAGACAAAGCAACTGATACTCTTTTGGAAACTGACACACCTAGTTTTGTTTGACACCTTTTAAGAATTTCTCTACCCTCATGGTCTGGTGAAATGGACAGAGGACTCTTGGAACATACGCCCGGTTCTTCATTGTCTTGGACTGTACACTGTTACAGGGTACCAAGTTTTAATCCTTTCCTCATGGTGTTCCGATATATAACCAGTGGAACGAATAAATTGAATATACGTCTCATGTAGTATGTTTTACGACCCGACCTACTCAGTGTTCGACCTTAGTTCTGACGACTCTCTTTATAGTTGTTGGAATCTATACGTATACTATGGTGAGATTACCCTATTTCACTTCTCCTTGATTTCTTGGAGAACTACTCCCACTTTCTCCTCTCACTTTTTCGACCGAACTTTGAGTTGTAATTTTTTTGAATCTAGTACCGTAGACCAGGGTAGTGAAGTACTGTTTATCTTCCCCCTTTTCATCTTCGTCATTACCAACGAACCCGAGGTTTTAGTGCCTCCTGACGTCGGTACTTTATTTTCCACGGACAAGGAACTTTTATTTCGATACTAATTGGATCTGTCGTATAATTTTTCGTCTCTGTAGTGAAACGGTTGTTTCCAGGTATATCAGTTTCGATACCGAAAAGGTCATAGTTCATGCCTACACTCACAACCTGGTATTTCTTCCGGTTCGTGTCTTCTTCTCTACAAAAGTTTGACACAACAACCTCTTCTGAGAACTCTCAGGGAACCTGACGTCTTCTAGTTTGGTCAGTTAGGATTTCCTTTAGTTGGGACTTATAAGTAACCTTCCTGACTACGACTTCGAGGTTATGAAACCGATAGACTAAACTTTTCGACTGAGTAACCTTTTCTGGTACTACGACTTTTTCTGACTTCCGTTTTCCTCTTCCTCCACCGTTTCTTACTCCAAAATTTAAAAAAAATAATTAAAAAATTAACTTCCTATTAACGAAATGTCTTAAAACAACAAAAGACACCTTGTAGTTGTACTTAGTCGGTATCCACATGTATACACGGGAGGAAGAACTTGGAGGGAGGGTAGAGGGAGGGGCAGGGTGGGTAGATCCAACTATGTCTCTGGAACAAACTTAAGGTACTCTGGATGTCGTTTAAGGGTAACCGATAGATAAAATGTATACTAATATATTCAAAGGTACAATGAGAGAGGTATGTAGAGTGGGAGAGGAGGGGAGAGAGACACAGGTATTCAGACAAGAGATACAGACAAAGAGGGAACGACGGGACGTTTATTTAAGAAACCACGGTAGAAAGATCTAGGACATATGTACGTAATCATATACTATAAATATAAAGAAAGACTGAAACCTCTTCCCTTACCGTTGGGTAAGGTCATAAGAACGGACCTCTTAGGGTACCTGTCTCCTCAGACCGTCCGATGTATGTCAGGTACCCCAACGTTTGTCAACCTGTGCTGACTCGCTGATTGTGTGTGTGACCGACGACCGCTAGTCTTCGGGAGAAACCGATCGGAAAGACGTAATAAGACGGACAAGTCCGTGAATCTCCCAAGGGAACGGACCCCAGGAAGAGACAACAAACCACGTAGACCGTGTATTTCCCCAGGGGGACCGATCCCAGGATGAGACAACAAGACGTTCAGTCCACGAACGTCCCGGTCGGAGAGATAACAAGTCGACGACCACGACTGTACGCCCCTCTCTCTCCGATACCACTTCCGAGGGAGGGGGACGTATACTGAGTCATCGTAGTGGAACGAAGGTACCGACGGACCGAAAGGAGGTGTCTGTAAAGGGTGTTGTTGGAGGAGGGAGTATAGGGGAACCCGGTGGAGGGTCGTCAGTTGTCGTCGAGAACGGGACCTTAACGAGGTGTTAGGGATGCGATGTCGAGGGTCGGAGACACGGAAGATCCCCTGGGTGTAGGGACAGACCCCATACATACCGACGCCGTTCTTAAAAGACACACTAAGAGTGAGGTAAATCCGATAGTGTTTAGTCGAGAAATTGAAAGTCGGAGTTGACAAAGAAGAGACTGGGTCTGTTAAGAAGGTTACACCCCTAACCTGGGGACGAAGTCAAGGGGGTGGGAGGTTCCCGTCTAGGTCAGAATGATTGTGAGGATAAGGGGGGGATCAAAGAAACTGGATGACTCAGAACACACCAAGATATATAAGAAAAGGCCACCAGTCCATGTGGACGGACGAGAGTCGACCACAAGACGTTCGTGAAGACACAGACTTCCACATAAGGACTACACAGGTACCCCTCTCTACATAAGGTGCAGGTGGATAAGGAGACGGTAGAACCTTTAGGTTACTCAAAACATCTATTGTAGTGACTGAGTTACCTGTACCTAAATTCGTTTGAGACCCTCTATCACCTCCTTTCTCCTCAGACCGCACTACGTCAGGTACCCCAGTGTTTCTCAACCTGTACTGACTCGCTCACTTATTGTGATATTTACTTCTATCCAGTTCTACCCCATTTTTGTAAAGGTCCAAAGGACTTAGGTCAGACCCGAGGAGGGGACTGAACTATACATGTTGAACGGTTAAAATGGTGTAACAAAGGTGAAAATCTATTACCTTAAACTCCCTAGTTCCAGACTGACACTATGTCGACGAACCCTCATTGTGCAAATATAGTCATGGTCAAGTAGTTGGAGAGAACTAACTCTCCCATTGTCCGTCCTTCCGGTTCCCAGAGGTTTGCCTCCTTTATCGGACGTTCACAGTCTGTAAAAAGAGAGAGAATTCGTCGTCCTCCCTTGCTTGATCACTATAGAAAAGGAAGAGATATGTTTAAATTTTTCTTCAAAGAGAATTCTATGACACAACGGTATTACTGTGAACCAAAGTGGACTTCAATTGATAAGAGTTTGGAACTCAATTGGTTACGTAAAAAGAATACCTTTACAAACAGAATTCGATACAATTACATGATACGTAAATGGCGTTTGAGACAGAAGTTCAGCCAAGGGAGATTACCGAGTCTTGGACGAACTGTTTGGTCATACAATATGAGTCTATAACAAGGGGATTACATACATTTACTTTGATAAACAAACCATTAGACGGGAAGATGTTCCAAGTTCAATTAGTAAAATACCGGACCCTATTTAGCAGACCACGGTTCTAATAGGGTTTTACGTGGAATACCCACTCCCGGGACCACGGTAAGACTCAAAATTCTGTAAGGAAAGAAAGTAATTGTCTGGCGACCACTGATATATTGTATATTGATATATTGTGGTTCTTAGGACCACAGAAAGACAGCAAGTCGTTTTTGGAAAGTACTACTCTAATCCTTTCCCTTTACTTTTGAGGATGTAACCCTATTCACGACTTTACGTCCTGACTATAACTTACCAACAACGACTCGGTACCTCCTACGGCCTTAAGAACCGGAGACCTCCTCTCCTTAAGTTAGGTCCCGGTCACTACTCCGATCTAACGAGTCTCGAAAACACACTATTTCAAAATGATTTCATATTTTCTCTATCTGTTTCGAAGACTGTATCTATAGTCTTCTCCCGTCTTTTTCAGGGGGGCCGATCAGAAATCGGCCCACAATGTATCGATGAGTCAAGACAAGTCAGTGAGTCAGCACAGGCTGAGAAACACTGTGACTTCTCGGATTTGATAAGGTAGAACATTTTTTTGAGGCAAAACATTTCCAAGACCCGTTTGTCTGAATCTGAAACCTATAACGGAGGGGTGACGCACTCGGTTAGTCGGGAATCCAATTTGGAGGACTGAGATTCAAGTTCCTAAACACTAAATGGAACCTTCATTACTAAATGTAAACACTATAAACACTAAATGAAACCTTCACTACTAAATGGAAACACTTTATTACTAAGTGGCACATTCACTTTTTTAGGTTAGTCTTTAGGTGTGTGTTGGGATATCTTCTCCCATTGGTTAGTAAATTAGGAAGTCGGACTTGTGGGGGAAACAATGGGAAAGTGGACTTATAAGGGATATATTCGTCACATTGGGTTTTGAGTCTCGAGGGAGGGGTATCGGCGACGTAGTCACGGTCACCCTCGGGGTAGAGCTCGAACCATTATTTTTGAAAGAACGAAAACGTAGCCTATGTCCGAGGGACCACCAGTGACCCTCTAAAGCGCTGAACCCGTGTTGTTGTGGTACCTGGTGTCGTGGAGTTCGGAGGGACAGGTAGTTGTTGAGGGCCTCAAATGAGTTTGAGTACAGGTAACTCAACCACTACGGTAGGTTGGTAGAGTAGGAGACACAAGGGGAAGAGGAGGACCGAAGTTAGAAAGGGTCGTAGTCCCAGAAAAGTTTACTCAGTCGAGAAGCGTAGTCCATCGGTTTCACAACCTCAAAGTCGAAGTTGTAGTCAGAAAGGTTACTTGTGAGTCCTGGTTCGAGGAAATCCTACCTGACTAACCTAGAGCAACGTCAGGTTCCCTGAGACTTCTCAGAAGAGGTTGTGGTGTCAAGTTTTCGTGGTTAAAAAGCGGCGAGTCGAAAAAAATATCAGGTTGAGAGTGTAGGTATGTACTGACGACCTTTTTGGTATCGGAACTGATCTGTCTGGAAACAACCGTTTCATTACCGAGACCAAAAGTTGTACGACAGAGCCAACCAGTATTGAAAGGAAGGTTCCTTGTCCGCAGTAATGTAAAGTACCGACATCAGTGGTAGACGTCATTAAAATCTCGAGGGGTTTTATTTCAGTCGGTGACAAAGGGGTAGATAAACGGTACTTTACTACCCTAGTGCACGGTACTAGAATCAAAAGACTTACAACTCGAAATTCGGTTGAAAAAGTGAGAGGAGAAAGTGAAAGTAGTTCTCCGAGAAATCAAGAAGTGAAAGACGGTATTCCCACCACAGTAGACGTATAGACTCCAATGACTATAAAGAGGACCGTTAGAACTTAGATCGAACACGAAGTAGGTCGGGTCGTAAAGAGTACTACATGTGACGTATATTCAATCTATTTGTCCCACTGTTATATGTCGGAACTACTGGAGGAATAGGATAAACCTTGGTCAGACAACAAGGTACAGGTCAAGATTGACAACGAAGGACTGGACTTAAGTCTAAAGAGTTCTCCGTCCAGTCTACCAGACCATAAGGATAGAGAAAGTCTTAAAAGGTGTCAAACACCACTAGGTGTATCAGTTTCCGAAACCGTATCAGTTATTGCGTCACTCACTCACTTCAGCGAGTCAGCACAGACTGAGAACCGCTGGGGTACCTGATGTATCGGATGGTCCGAGGAGGTAGGTACCCTAAAAGGTCCGTTCTCATGACCTCACCCAACGGTAACGGAAGAGGTCCTTTAGAAGGGCTGGGTCCCTAACTTGGGTCCAGAGGACGTAACATCCGTCTGCGAAATGGTAGACTCGGTCTACAAAAAAACCTTGGGAGGACGAAAAAACTACTAGGTCGTTTACAACCGTTAAACTAGAGACCAAGGAGACTGAAAAGATTTAGGTCGAACTTGTAGACCTTCAAGTGTCAAGTGTATAACAACTTCGGACCGAACCTCCTAAAACTCGTAATGAAATGATCGCACACTCTACTCACATTAACACGCCACCAAACTCGTAAGAAACCGTAACGGAAAGAAACCCTAACCTTACTTTTGACTGGAAAAGGTCAGGACACCGGTGACGACTCAAAAGGTTTAAACGACCGTATAACTCACGTCGTGAAAGTGTCGTAGTAGAAAGTCCTAAACTTTATCGAGTTGACCTTAAGGTAGTGGAGGTGATCGAAACAAGTATCACTACGAAGGATTCCGGGTGAACTGAAGTGTAAGGTCCTACAGACCGAGCTCCACTCACTAGTATGGTAGCACTAATAGACCCAGAACTTCTAGAAAAAACATATCAAGAAGACACATAAGAACGGTGGAGAAGAATTATAGAAGACGAAGACAATACAGGTATTATGAAGACAGGAAATAACACGGGTAGAAACGTACTTTACAAGGGAACCATAGAGATTATAATTTAGAGGTAAGAAAGGGTAAGATAACAAAAGGAGATTAAGAAACGTCACTAGTGACTCCATCCGAAAGAATAGAGAGGAACGATAAGAAACCTTGAGACGTAAGTCTACGAATATAGAAAGGAAAAGAGGAGACCCAAAGCCAAGAGAAAAGTGTCGATAAACATTCAGGGGGAGTCTGTCGGTACAACGAAAAAACGTAAAGAAAAAGAACCTCTACCAGAACTAGGGACAGAGGACATGTTACAATGGTTGGAGACAGGCATCAAGTAGTCCGTGAGACAGATAGTCTAGATCAAGGAATTTAGATAAAGAGTGAAAGTGACATATTAGCATTCCCAAAACTAAATCCAGTATGGACTTACCAGATCACCAAAAGGGATGAAAGAAGTTAATTCAGACTTAAACCGTTATTTCTCAACTAGACTCTGTGTCAGTCGAGGACCAGAACAAAAACGACTGACATATCTCAAAGAGGTAGTAACCGACGTTTCTTACATTAGTCAGACTAAAGTCACAATCGGTAGACCACTACAGGTACACATCTTAGAAGAGAACACAACAAGCTTCTCCCACAAAAGATACTGGTCACACAAGAGAACCGTTTTGAGATAATCGGAAACGGGACGAAGTAAGACATAAGGTTCTGGTTTAAACGGACAATGAGGTCCACAAAGAACTGAAGGATGAAAACGTAAGTTCAGGGGATATTACTTTTTCTGTAGAAAAAACCCACATCAAGATTTTCCAGAACATCCAAAAGTGTCTTGGTAAGTTGAAGTCGAAGAAGTCGTAATGACCAACCCCGTATCCGAACTTAATGACACTATAACTTACCAAACGGAACTTTTACTTGTCTCTAGTAAGACAGCAAAAACTCCAACGTAGGTTCATGACGTAAAGACTGAGAAAACAACTGAGACTAATGATAAGGTAAAGAAGACTCCCTAAGGACGGGTGTCGTCATCTATATTATCAGTAGACTCAATTTAAGTGGGTAAGGTCAGGTAAAATCAAACGACTAAGGATCTTACAGCTACAAGTGAGAACGGTAGAGGACAAACTGGTGAAGGTTAAACGGAACTAAGTACTTGGACTATAAGGTCCAAGGATATGTTATAACGAGAATATCGTAGCCTGGAACGAAGGTAGTGGTCAGTGTAGGTGTCGACCCATAACAAAAATGAAACCGAGGTAGGGAAGTAGGAAAGACCTCAATAAAGAGGTGACTAGAGGTCATCGTATAACCCGTGGATGACTGGACCCCTCAAGGAGCAAGTCATAGCATAGTAAAACGGAAAAGTATGACAAGTACCCCAAGAGTTCCGTTCTTATGACTTCACCAAACGGTAAGGGAAGAGGTCACCTGGTGTAAGACAGTCTTGAGAGGTGGTTCTGGACAGGTAGAACCCACCGGGGTGTACCGTACCGAATCAAAGTAACTCAATCTGTTCCGACACCAGGTACACTAATCTGACCAATCAAAAGACACTAACACCAAAGTTAGACAGACGGGAGACTACGGGAAGTCACGGATGACAGAATGACCCAAAAGAGAATGGAACCTGCACCCCATAGAGGAGTGCCGGCGACGATGACTGGAACCTGCATTATATAGAGGAGAGCCGGTGAGCGACGAGGTCTCGGCACGTCGATGATCGTCCGACGATTAAGCTCTTTCCTTTATAGAGTTTTGAATCTCTGACCGTGGTCCGGGGAGAGGGTGTTGTACGTAAAACTCTATTGTAACCGTGTTCCACTCAACGAACCCCGGTATTTTACTAACTGAACTTAGAACTTCTTTCCGTGCAAAAATTCGTTTATATATCAAAGTAATCGTATCTAATTCTCTTATTAACATACTCATTTTGTGACCAAACAACTCGGTAATATCCAAGACTTAGAGAATTCACCTTGGCTAAACTTCTTTCTGTCTCAGATCCCATTTATGTATCAATAATTGTATCGCATTTTTTTTTTTTGTAAAGGTATTCTTTTTGTGTAACCAATCGAGTTCCAAACTCTTTTCAATTCAGTCCACCTTAGTCCACAGTAGTACCGTTGTGTCTAAAAAATTTCTTTGGAACTTTAAAACATATCTCTTTCTTTTATTGGACTGTGAACGTCAAATAAAGGAGAACGGTGAATTCTCTCTACTTTTTACCGACTGTGAACGTTGGATAAAGGAGGTAAACCTCTAGGGATCGGAAGGACGGACAATGGGAGAGTTATGGTAATCCGAAAGTTCCGTTCATATGTGTCTGTTTTTTCGTGTTCGAACGTTTAGTGTCTACCCTCATCCCTTACGTTTGTTCCTTAGTTCATAGTTTAAGTCTTCATGAAATACAGCCTGTCACAACATTTTAATAGATATAATCTAAAATTATCACAGATCCTACTTAAAAATTAGAGATACCACTGGTGATTTTATTGTCATTTTTACATAGTAGTTCTTCCATTATCTCTCCCTTTTATCTTAAATTTTTTATAATTCGTAGAAAGATTTGCTATTGGGACATACGCTCTGTCGTTTCCTCTGTGTTTACATATCTTGTCAGAAAACCTGAGACACCCTCTCCCACTCCCACCCTACTAAACCCTCTTACCGTAACTTTGTATATATTATAGTATATACTTTACTTAACGGTCAGGTTCAAACTACGTACTATGACCTACGAACCCCGACTCCCTACCATGCCCCTCCCTCCTCCCTCCCCCCAAATCCTAACCCTTGTGTATATATGGACACCGTCTATGTACAACTACATACCGTTTTGGTTATGTTATAACATTTCATGAATTGGAGGTTAATTTTATTTATTTAAGTATATTTTTTATTTTCTAATTTTTTTATTTTACGTAAAGGGTTTATGATTTTTTTTTTTATTTTAATTCGTTAGGTTTTTTCTCGTGATCTTTTCTCTTTCTTGTTATGTTTTATCTGTCTTGTTTGTTAGTTTATTACTCTACCACTAAATTCGGGTTTATATGGTGATTAAATAACCATTTGTACGATTTATAAGGTTAGTTTTCTGTTTTGAACAGTCACCTAAAAAATTTTTCAATACTAAACGACGAATCTTCTCTAAGTGAAAGTCATAGTTCGGTGTCTTCCGACTTTCCCCTTTTTACCTTTTTGGATATGGCACGTTTATAATTGTTCTCTTTAGACTGTATCGTTACCACTATAGTCTATTTCATCGAAAATTTCGTTCTTCGTAGTCATTTCTTTTTTTCCCTGTAAATTGTCAACAATTGTAAAATAAAATATTCATAAATATATATATATATATATAGGTAGATCTCAAAAGGGACAAATATATATATACACACACACAAATATGTGTACATAAACTTATTTTTGGATATTATATGTATAGTAGGGAAATGGATAAAAATGAATTTTTTACATATAGTATTTACATAAAGGCGACTTTTGAAAACCAAGACAAGATCAAACACTTCCGTTGTGACATGAGATACTATACTGTTATAGTACTGAAGAAATTGGATAAGGGATAACTTATCAGTTCGACAAATCGTAATATTTATTGTGACGTTACTCGTAAAAATACTTATATACAAACACGTAAACAAAATAGTAAAACCGTCTTACGACAAGGTCTTTAATTTAAGAACCTAAGTTTCCATATGTGTAAAATTTTCGCAAGATTATATGTAAGTTGTTTGAAATGATCACATACGAGGACTGTTAATGCATTCACGACCGTTTCCAATTTTTTTTTTTTGACTTCGTTGTATTTTTCTGGTACTTTTCCCTTTGAAATTCATTTAATCCAATTTAAATACATTATTCCGACTGTTTTTCTAACTCCAGACGTATAGGACTACCCTTCTATGAATCCCGTACAGTGATAAACGAATAAAAGACAATTTGATACACAAATAAACAGTGACGCACGTTTAAGGTGTTCTTATGTAAGATCATGTTGTAAGTTTGGGTCTTTTTCGTAATCATGGTGAAATTACGGTGACAGGAGTAGTTTCGTGTCAATGGAGGGGTCAAATATTTGAAAAATTTTACGAAAAGATGTGTAATGTGTATGTACAGAATAATTTTATATATTTACCCAGAGAAGTCATTCACCACGACCTTTTTGACCTGTCGATGTACATTTTCTTACTTTACTCTTGTAAGAGATTGTTGTATATGTTTCTATTTGAGGTTTACTAAATTTCTGGATTTACATTCTGACCTACGATAGTTTAAGGATGTCCTTTCGTATTCGTCCCGTGAGAAACTGTATTTAGTGTCGTTATAGAAAACCCCTAGACAGAGGACCTCATTACCTTTATTTTTGTTTTTATTTGTTTACTCTGGATTGACTTGAATTTTCGAGAACTGTCATTTCCTTTGGTGACTGTTTTACCTCTGTCGGATGTCTTACCCTCTTTTATGAACGTTTACTTCACTGGTAGTTCCCTAGCTAGAGGTCTCATATGTTAACAAGAACGTCGAATTATAGTTTTTTGTTTGTTGGGTAAGTGTTTTACCCTCCTTCTAGATTTGTCTGTAAAGAGGTTTCTTCAGGAAAACCCACCGGTTTTCCGTGTACTTTGTTACGAGTTGTAGTGATTAACAAGTCAAGTCAACGAGTCAGCACAGACTGAGAAACACTGGGGTACCTGACGTCGTGTGGTCCGAAGAGATAGTGGTTGAGGACCTGGAATGAGTTTGAGTACAAGTACCGTAACCACTACGGTAGTTTGGTAGAGTAGGAAACAACAGGGGAAAAGGAGGACGGAAGTTAGCAAGAGTCGTAGTCAGAAAAGGTTACTCAGTCAAGAAACGTAGTCCACCGGCTTTATAACCGCAAAGTCGAAGTCGTAGTCAGGAAGGTTACTTATAAGTCCTGACTAAAGGGAATCCTAACTGATCAACCTAGAGGAACGTCAGGTTCCTGGGAGTTCTCAGAAGAGGTTGTGGTGTCAAGTTTTCGTAGTTAAGAAGTCACGAGTCGAAAGACGTATCAGGTTGAGAGTGTAGGTATGTACTGATGACCTTTTTGGTATCGGAACTGATCTGCCTGGAAACAACCGTTTCATTACAGAGACCAAAAATTATACGACAGAGCCAACCAGTATTGAAAGGAAGGTTCCTCGTTCACAGAAAATTAAAGTACCGACGTCAGTGGTAGACGTCACTAAAACCTCAGGTTTTTTTTTTTTTTTGTTTTCAGACAGTGACAAAGGTGACAAAGGGGTAGATAAACGGTACTTCACTACCCTGACCTACGGTACTAGAATCAAAAAACTTACAACTCGAAAATCGGCTGAAAAGTGAAAGGAGAAAGTGAAAGTAATTCTCCGAGAAATCAAGAAACGAAAGACGGTATTCCCACCACAGTAGACGTATAGACTCCAATAACCATAAAGAGGGCCGTCAGAACTAAGGTTGAAGACGAAGTAGGTCTGTCTCATTACTACATGAGACGTATCTTCAATTTATTCGTCCCACTGTTATATGTCGGAACTACATAAGGAAAGAACTAAACCTTGGTCAGACAACAAGGTACAGATCAAGATTTACAACGAAGGACTGGACGTATGTCTAAAGAGTCCTCCGTCAAGTCTACCAGACCATAAGGGTAGAGAAATTCTCAAAAGGTGTCAAACAACACTAGGTGTCTCAGTTTCCGAAACCGTATCAGTTATTACGTCATCATCTACAAAAAGACCTTGAGAGAACAAAAAAGCTAATAGGTTGTCTACAACCGTTCTCTTTACGTTTAGTTTCCATGTTAATCCATAGTAGAGTGTGGCTAGTCTTACCAGTAGTAGTTTTTTTAGATATTTATTATTTTATGACCTCTGCCACACCTATTTTCCCTTTGGAGGTTGTTGACAACCACCCTTTCATTTAAGTATGTTGGTAATACCTCTTGTCATACCTCCAAGGAACATTTGATTTTTATCTCGATGGTACCCTAGAATGTTAGGATGAAGACCCGTAGATAGGTCTCTTTTTAGTATTAAACTTTTAAATTACGTGGGGTTATAAGTAACGTCGTGATAAATGTTATCAATCTTGTACCTTCGTTGGATTTACAGGTAACTGTCCCCTTACCTATTCTTCTACACCATGTATAGATGTTACCTGATAATCGGTATTTTATCTTACTTTATTGTAGTAAACGTCTTGTACCTACCTGGTCTCTAACAGTATGGCTCACTTCATTCAGTCTGCCTCTTTTGTTTAGATACTATGACGAATATACGTTTTAGATTTTTTTACTATATTTACTTAAATAGTTGTTTTGTTTTTATCTACCTGAAGGAACTGTCAGGTCGTCAATTCTGAGGTACGAAGGTTACGTCCTCCGTACTCAAACTAGGGATAAGTCCCTTGACTCTAGGGTGTACGGCACACCGTACCGGTTTTTTATTTTGTGTTGTTTTTGTATATAATTTTTTTTGTATCTCATCAATGTCTACATCCTTTGTTTGAATACCAATGGTCCCCCTTTCTCCCCTCTCCCTATTTAACCCTCTAACCCCAACTATATATGATATGATATATATATGATATATATATATATGTGGTATGATATATATTTTATCTATTGATTATTCCTACATGATATATCGTGTCCCTTGAGAAGAATTATGAGACATTACTACATGTACCCCTTTCTTAAGGTTTCTCTCACCTATATACACATACCTACTGACTAAGTGAAACGACATGTCGTCTTTGATTGTGTTGGAACATTTAGTTGATATAAAGTTATTAAAAAAGCTTCAGATGTTTATTATTTACAACCTCTGTCACATCTCTTTTTCCTTGGGAGGATGTTATAACCAACCTTACATTCAATCACGTCGGTGATACCTGCAACTACGATACCCCTCCCTCCTCCCTCCCCCCAAGTCCTACCCCTTCTGCACATATGGACACCGCCTAAGTACAACTACTTAACGTTTTGGTTATGTTATAACATTTCATTAATTGGAGGTTAATTTTATTTCTTTAAATATACCCCTCCCTCCACCCTCCCCCCAAGTATAAACCCTTACGTACATGTGGGCACCACCTAAGTACAGTTACATACCGTTTTGGCTATGTCATAACATTTCATTTTATTTCACTTTTATTTTTAATTTTTTTTAATTTTTTTGATCTTTATCTTAGTCGTATACTAACTCGTCAAGGTGAGGACCCGCATATGGACCTTTTTAGATATTAAATTTTTCTATATACGTGGGATTATAAGTCTCGTCGTGATAAATGTTGTCGGTTCTGTACCGTCGTTGTATTCACAGGTAGCTGTCTACTTACCTGTTCTTCTACACCATGTCTATGTGTTACGTCTTCATTTTTTCTCACTTTATGACGGTAAACGTCGTTATACCTACCTGGGTCTCTAATAGGATTCACTTCATTTAGTCTATTTCTGTTTATAGTATACTATAGTGAATATACACCTTAGAAATTTTTTACCATGCTCACTTGAGTAAATGTTTTGTCCGAGTGTCTATATCTTTTGTTTGAATACCAATGGTTTCCCTACATCTCCCTATTTAATCCTTAAACCTTGATTTTGTACGTATGATGATGAATATTTTACCGAAGGACACACCGAGTCACCATTTCTTAGACGGACGGTTCGTCCTTTACTCTCAAACTAGGGATCCAACCCTTCTAGGGGACTTCTGTCTTTATCGTTGGGTGAGGTCACAAGAACGGATCTCTTAGGGTACCTGTCTCTTCGGACCACCCGATGTCAGGGACCCCAGTGTTTTCTCAGTCTGTACTGAATCACTAATTCGTTGGTGTTGTTATATACTTTATCTATTGTTAGTATGGAAGACATATCGTGTCCCTTGATATGAGTTATAGAATATTATTGGTTGTTACCCTTTCTCAGATTTTTTCTTGTATATATAGAGTTAAACGATATGTTGACTTTGATTGTGTTGTAACATTTAGTTGATATAAAGTTAAAATTTTTAAATATATATAAACCCTAGTACAAATTTTACGACAAAGTGTTAAGGGAAAAAAACACACGCACACGGTACTCCGAACCTAGGATCAAAGGACTGGTCCTTAACTTGGGTGTGGTATTGTCACTTACGTGTCTAAAGATTAGTGACCTGACGGTTCCTTAAGGGGCTAAAGAAAAAAAAGGTGAATTTTAATATAGAGTCTCTCGAATATGTATATTACATATACTTGGTCATGCATATTACAACGAAATAAGAAAAATTGACGACGTATGAGAAGGTATCGAACAAATGTAACAACGAATAAATGAAGATGGAAGTAGGGATGTAACTACATGTACTTTAACAAGACTCAGACCTCAATTATTTTTATTCCATTGTTACTTGTTGGACCATACATGTCGAAACGGGTGTCCACCAGAACGAAATCCTAGTCAAGTCAAGTCAAGGCAAGTCAACGAGTCAGCACAAGCTGAGAAACGCTGGGGTACTTAGCGTCGTACGGTCCGGAGGGACAGGTAGTGGTAGAGGGCCTCAAGTGAGTCTGAGCGGAGGTAACTCAGGCACTACGGTAGGTCGGTAGAGTAGGGGACAGCAGGGGAAGAGGAGGACGGGGGTTAGGGAGGGTCGTAGTCAGAAAAGGTTACTCAGTTGAGAAGCGTACTCCACCGGTTTCATGATCTCGAAGTCGAAATCGTAGTCAGGAAGGTTTCTTTAGGGTCCCAACTAGAGGAAGTCTTACCTGACCAACCTAGAGGAACGTCAGGTTCCCTGAGAGTTCTCAGAAGAGGTTATAAGATGATGGGGGGGTTTTTTTCAAGTTGAGGTCTTTCTGATCCGACAAATGTGAGGGGAGTTAGTGTACTGCCTTGGTGAAAGAGGTACAAGAGTACGTGTGACATTTAATCATTAATCACCGTTATATCCTACAAATTTTTTCATTCTCTAATAAGAAAATTGAGTGTAAAATATATATCATCATACGTACAAAATCAGGGTTTAAATAGGGAGATGTGGGGAAACTATTGGTACAAACAAAAGATATAGACACTCAGATAAAACATTTATTCAAGTAAACATGGTAAAAAAAACAAGGTGTGAATTCGTTATAGTATCTAACAAAAAGAGACACAATGAATGAAGTGGGTCATACTATTGGAGATCCAGGTAGGTACAATGACGTTTACTGTAATAAAGTAGCATAATACACCGACTCATTATAAGGTAACATCTATACATGGTATAGAAGAAACAGATAAGTAAACGGATACCTGTAAATCCTACGAAAGTAGGACTTACTTATCAGGACCGATAACATTTGTCGTGACGTTACTTGTAACCCCACGCAAAAAGAAAGTCATGTACGAACCCTGATCTTAAAGACCCAGTATAAATCTTAGGGGTACCTGTCTCCTCGGACCTCCCGAATCAGGTACCCCATCACTTCTCAGTCTATACTGACTCGCTGATTCGTGTGTGTCCGACCGAGACAAAAAGTCAAAAGAAATTCTTTGGGTACGGGTGGGAGAGGTGGTAAATGACAAACATCTACAAAAACTACCACCGGTAAGACTGGTGACACTCTACTATGGAGTAACATCGAAACTAAACGTAAAGAGATTGTTAATCACTGCAACTCGTAGAAAAGTACACGGAAAACCGGTAGGTTTTCCTGAAGAAACCTCTTTACAGATAAATCTAGAAGAACACTAACCCAACAAAAAAAAAAAAAAAAACTATACCTCGATGTTCATACTAAACATATGAAACCTCTAATTAGGAAACAGCCAGTGAAGTAAACGTTCATAAAAGAGGGTAAGACATCCGACAGAGGTAAAACAGTCACCAAAGGAAATGACAGTTCTCGAAAATTCAAGTCAATCCAGAGTAACCAAATAAAAACAAAAACAAAGGTAATGAGGTCCTCTGTCTAGGGGTTTTCTGTAACGACACTAAATACAGTTTCTCACGGGACGAATGCGAAAGGACGTCCTCAAAATATCGTAGGCCAGAATGTAAATGCAGAAATTTAGTAAAACTCAAATAAAAACACGTACAACAATCTCTTACAAGAGTAAAGTAAGAAAATGTACATCGATAGGTCAAAAAGGTCGTGGTGAGTGACTTCTTTAGGTAAATGTATAAAATTATTCTGTACATACACATTATACATCTTTTCGTAAAATAGTAAAATAAATGAATAAAAAATGAAATATTATAACATAACCAAAACGGTATGTAGTTGTACTTAGGCGGTGCCCACATGTGAATTTTTCAAATATTTGACCCCTCCATTGACACGAAACTACTCCTGTCACCGTAATTTAGCCATGATTACGAAAAAGACCCAAACTTACAACATGATCTTACATAAGAACTCCTTAAACGTGTGTCACTGTTTATTTGTGTATCAAATTGTCTTTTATTCGTTTATCACTGTACGGGATTCATAGAAGGGTAGTCCTATACGTCTGGAGTTAGAAGAACAGTCGCAATAATGTAATTAAATTGGATTAAATGAATTTCAAAAGGGAAAAGTACCAGAAAAATACAACGAAGTCAAAAAAAAAATTGGAAACGGTCGTGAATGTATTAACAGTCCTCGTATGTGATCATTTCAAACAACTTACATATAATCTTGAGAAAATTTTACACATATGGAAACTTAGGTTCTTAAATTAAAGACCTTGTCGTAAGACGGTTTTACTATTTTGTTTACGTGTTTGTATATAAGTATTTTTACGAGTAACGTCACAATAAATATTACGATTTGTCGAACTTATAAGTTATCCCTTATCCAATTTCTTCAGTACTATGACAGTATCTCATGTCACAACGGAAGTGTTTGATCTTGTCTTGGTTTTCAAAGGTCACCTTTATGTAAATACTATATATAAAAAAAATTCATTTTTATCCATTTCCCTTCTATACATACTTAAAAAATAAGTTTATGTACACATATGTGTACATATATTTACTTGTCCCTTTTAAGATCTACCTATATATATGAATATTTTATTTTACAATTGTCGACACTTTACAGAGAAAAACAGAAATGACTACGAGGAACGAAATTTTATATGAAATAAACTACAACGGTAACGTTCTAAAAAGAACAATTATAAAAACACCATATAGAAAAAGGTAAAAAAGTGAAAGTCGGAGACACCGAACTATAACTTCTACTTAGAAAAGATTTGTCGTATATCAATAAAAATTTTTTAGGTCAGACTGTTCAAAACAGGAAAATAACCTTACAAATCCGACAAATGGTCATTTAATCTCCATATAAACGTGAATTTAGATATTAGAATAATAAACTAATAAGTAAGACGGATAAAACATAACGAGAAGGAGAAAAGAGAACTAATCATTAAAAATTTAAGACAAAAGGGAGAGATAATGGAACAATTAATATGAAAAAAGTGACATTAAAATCACCAGTGAGATCTCTAATGTTTTAAGTAATTTCAGATTTATATCTATTGAAATGGTGTGACAGGCTGTATTTCGTCAAGATTTAAATTATGAACTAAGGAAAGAACACAAGGGATGAGGGTAACACTAAAACTTCGAACACGAAAAAACAGACACATATGAACGGAACTTTCGGATTACTATAGTCAAGATGTAAAGTCGGGAAAAAGTATTGTATCCCCAAAAATAACTACTTGAAAAACAAAGTAAAAAAAATTGGACGTTCTCTATGGGATAACATACATAGAAAACACTTTGACACAATCATAGTCCGACCGATTTGAGGATTCTTAACGAATTTCTTAGACACCCTATAGTCTAAAACGGTTTAACGAGAGGTATTTTTCCGAAGCAGTGTCGTAGACATAGGTTGTCTCACACCTTCACAGGTAAAAGGGTATTTGGTCAGTTGTTTTAATAGTTTAAAAATTTAAAACTATGAGTATCGACTTTATCCCGTTGTGTATCACCAAACCTAAATGTAAAGAAACTTCAACTCAGAAAAAAAAAGTATACAAATAGTCAGTGACCATAAAGAAAAGACGTTTGTTTAGGTAAGCTCAGAAACCGTGTGAAAAATAACCCAACAGTACAATAATTACTAGTCATTCTCAAAAATCTAATAACGTTTACTCGACAAACTGTAATACGAGGACCCAAAAAACAAAGAAACAAAAAAATTTAAAAAGCATTCAAAATTTACAGAAATATTACTTAAAGATTTACAAAAGGAGACTACCTCTCGTATTTGACCAGTGTCAGCTTACTCAAGACTTTTGGGTAATCACCCAGATTCCGTGAGACCCGTAGGATCAAGTGGAGGACTTTTCCGGAGGGGATGTGTCCCCGGGGAGTGGGTCCCTCGAAGGAAGACCCCACAGTCTAAAGTTACAAGATTCTCTGTCCAACGGACTTCTCAAATATAAATCACATCCTGAGGGGTCGGGTCTGTCGACCTACAGACCCCTCATTTAAGACGTCTGAAACAGGGATGGAATACCCTAATAAAACTCCCCGAACATATCTACCATGTTACTTTAACATTGTCTTCCGTCTCCCACTTTTTTTGGAGAAAAAAGGACCGTAGTGACAAACCCTAGGACACTTGACACGGAAAACACTCTCTTTTTCCTGTACCTAAAGTTCCCATAACGGGTATCGGGAAATGGAACCGGTGTCCGGGATGGGTAATAGAGATGACCTTCCACGACTTGTCACATATAAGGACGATGAGCCCCTGGATGTCACGTACTTTCCGTCTATCACCTCGAGAGAATGGTGACAGTACCAGATTACTTTTAGGTGGACAACTCGGAGGAAAGGTAATCACCCTATCGTGTCAACCAGGAAAGGACCCACACTACTCTGAGTAAACTAATGTCCGAATACGTTTTAGGGTTATTTTGAGGAACTTACCTTTTGTCCAATTAGACCCTTCAGTGACAAAAAAGTCCGTGAGGACCCAAGTAGTTGGTCCTCAGTAGATACTTCAAGAGTCTGTGGACTACCTTCTAGTAGTTACTTCGATCTTAAAGTTTTTCAACATTTGGTGAACACGCTTTGACGATTCTAACCTGTCGACTTACAGGAAGGTTTCTGCTTAAATAACCAGGATAACTTTTGGATGACCAAAACAAATCCTTTTGAAATATAAATTTTACAATTATTAGTGATCAGACAAAAGTTTCGATACTTTATCAAATGTCGTTGATCTTTCGTAAGAATCACACCGTATTTACTTACTCAGAAAACAATAAAAATGTTGGATTAAACATTTACAGTTTTCTTTTACCGAACTGCGGTAAAGGAGTAATGTTTTTGTTACTGACACTGCATTTTTGCCCTTTTTTTCCCCGTGTCGTTTTCTTTCCATTTGGAGAGGAACGCGAGAGATGAGGGGAAGGACTGTGGGGAAGGGACCGGGTACATCCACACCGTTGATGGCATCCCGTTGACAGAATCTCTGTCAGGAGTCTCTTCGACGTCCTTTCCGGCCTCGGTTCCGGACCTCCACCTTCCCCCCTACGTCTGGGAGGGACCATTGTTCTCTTCCCGTTTGAGGTTGGCGTCCCTCTACTACGGTGAACACCCGAGAGTCTAACCTCCCTTTGCTCGACTCACTGCCCCGGAGCGCGTGTCGACCCACCTCCCCCTCTGGCACGCACGCCTCCACCTCCCCTCCCAGGACGACTTGAGGGGTGGTCGGGGACCCTCCCCCCAAGCCTCCCGCTCGAGCCGCCACTGCGCCCCGGGAGTGCACTGGCGCTCGACGTCTCGCTGCGTCGGAAGCCACGTCCGCAGTGAGGACAGACCCATGGTCGAGGGGCGACGGGACGCGTGCCGCCCGACCGTAGCCCGGGGCGCCGTTCGCCTCGTCCATTCCCGGGGCGCGTGTCTTCGGTCTCGCCGTCGCCTGACGGTTGGGCCCTCGACCGGACCCCTACCCCCTCTTTCGCCGAGTTCAAGGGCCTTGGAAGCGAGCTAAGAGGGTTCGGGACGAGGAGGACGGATTCAGACACGACCCGTTAGGACCCGAAACTGTCCCGCCTACCACCCCCCTCACAGAGTTCTCCCTTTACGTCTCTAACTCTACAAGGAAGAAGAGACTGAGATTAGTGACTAGCGTGTGCAGGCGAGTCGAAGGACGAGCAAAGTCACCTTCCCTGTGCGGCGGTGCCACCGCAAACGTCTCTTTTACCACCCGGAATCACTGACCTGCCGCCCCAACCACGCCCACCGCAGAGCGTTCCACGCGTCCCTGCAAACTATTGGCCCAAGGACTTAGGTCTTTTCGCTCATAACCCTAGACGCAGGACCTACGATCAGGTTCGCGAGTCACGGAAAGGAGAGAGAACAGACTGCTGTCACTAAGCACCCCGTCACAAACACCGCTCCGCTCCCTTCTTCTTCTCGTTTGACGTGTCCTAGACGCCTCCAATCACACCCATGCCTGTGAGCGACACTTGGCACCTTCACGATATGCTTATAAGAGATACTGTCCTTGAATCCGCGGCCATAGACCTACCACATATCCCACCGAGATATCCCCTGAAAGAGATTTGACACAAATGAATGGTTCGAACCCGAGAAATTGAATTTCACATACAACTTCTGGTTATTTCTGTCGTTGAAAAGATACCTACGAAAAAAAACGTGGAGTCTATTATGACGCTTTTATGTTTAACGACAGAGTTTCTTGATGGAAAAAAAAAAAGAAAAAACCTCTATTGGAAACGCTCCCTCCCTACCTCTAAAACGTCTTCGTTTTCGGGGGCTGGGGGTTGTGTGTAGGACAGAGAAAACAACCTCGGACGATCTCTACCCAAATTCCTCTTCATTTACCGTCATCCGACAGTAAGATCTCATATCCTAGATGCCCGGAGGTAGACAGAGGGACAAAAGGTCAAAAGGTCTAAGAAGGTGGACAACCGTGTCCACTTCCTTTACTATCTGACCCCTCTTCGGGATCTTAGGATGTCCACCAAAATCTTGCTAAGCGGAGACAACGAGGGGAAAATGGACGGAGGGAAAAGATGGGACGGACAAAGTCACGACCTCTTCGGGATCCAAAACAAACGGTCTCTTGCCCACAGATTTAGGTCTAACAATAACAAACCGGCGGTTCAGTACAGACTGAGAAGACGTTGGGGTACCCGACATCGGTCGGTCTGAGGAGTCAGGTACCCTAAAGGGTTCGATCTTATGACCTCAGCTAACGGTAAAGGAAGAGGTCCCCTAGAAGGACTGGGTCCCTAACTTGGGTTCAGAGAACGTAACTGTCTGTAACCGTCCGTCTATGAAATGGTGACTCGGTGGTTCGGTGGTCCCTTCGGGTCATTCCACCCATGACCCTGGGTACAAAATCTACGACTTTACAGTATTCATGAGTGGTAAATGGAAAGAAAAAAAGAGACAAACAAGGATCCAGAAGAGTATCCCGTTGTCATCCCGAGAAATGGTGACTTTCGTTTCCTTTCACCCTCTGACCGGACCTTGACACCTCCAACCACACTTCTACCTGTTACGTATCCCAATTGTTCTCTCCCACCCGTATATTCTACCGACTCTGAACTCTCTCACAGTCACCTCCCAAGAAGGTGAAGACGTGAGACGGTCTAAAGGGGTCACAACGGTAGGAGGGACGACTATAGTCACGTCCTTTACCATCCTTGTAACCCCATTCGCACCCGATGTCACCCTGACTCTCTTCTGAACTCTCCTACCTAGTATAATCGTTTAACCTGTACCCGAGAGTGTTCCGTCCCTAACCTCAGTCCCTAGTCCCATGAACAGGTAAGACACTTTCTAGACTAGAGATCATGGACAAACAAATGAACAGGTGTCGACCCAGATGTCCAGACTTTCCGAACTCTAGTGACCTTCGTTCCTTTATTCCTCCTATAATAAGGACTAGTCATATACGACCATTCTCCTACCCCTAACGGGCCCATCTGTAGATTCCACCCAACAACCTCCACTCACAGATAGACTTCCATAGGTCACAGGTCAGACCTCCTATGAATCGGAGGGGGAAAAGGTCCGTGAGAGGAGTGGTAGGGAAGTGAATGGGGTGTGGAAGTGGAAATAACACTATTGTCCTTTACCCCACTTAACTTCTCCTATCTCTCTCCAAACAATTATTATATACAGTAACATTTGTTTTAGAAGTGAGGGCAGACAAAGAGGTAGACAGACAGACAGAGATCCAGGTGTCTAGAGTACTCAAATATCTAGAGGAAATCCTATATGGAGGTCAGTTCTCTTCCTTTCTCCTCCCTTGACGGAACTAGTAATGTCCAACCATACTCCCACCCCTGGACACCCTCACCACTGGTCTCATCCAGGTCATTTTTAATCCCACACTCCCGAAGTCAGATGGTAGGCATCAGTCACGATGGTGGTAGGAAAGGTGACAAGTAAACTACATTCTTTTGCACATACCTTCACGGGACCCCCTTTAACAACCCGTGACCCTTTCTACCTCTCCTCTATTTTCCCTACCTTTCTCTTAAACGATTAATAGAAGAAGAGGGTGTTTCGTGTAGTAAAAATGTGAAGGGATAAGACACATAGACAGACACACTACGTGTCTTAATCTTCTCTTTGAAATCGGTCAAAGGAAGGAGGTGAAGATCCAGGTAAAGGTCACCGTCGAGACGACCGGAAACTCACCGACTTCTGGTCGTGGGAACGTCCCAATGTACGTCTGGATGATGGGAGAAAAGGGTCAGATTAACTCGGCAAAACATAGAACAAGAACGGAAGTAGTTCCCACTAATGTACCCAGCGTAAGTCCTTCACCCGAACCACTGACGTCCTGACTACAAGACCCGACCACGGACGATGACGTAAATGTCTAATTGGTTCCCTTCTCGGGTCTCACACTCCGCTGAATGGTCTTTACCCAGGTTTCAGTTCTACCTCTGACACCGACCCTATGTTTTCGTCTGGAACCGGTACACACTTCGGTACCAACCCTGTCTCTAACTCTGATCTGGGTTCGGGTTCTGGCCTCGTCTTCGACCTCGTTCTCTATCCAGACCTCGACTTCATCTCTGATTCCAGTGACGATGTCTGTCTTCGTTTCGGATAAGAGTTCGGTTCCGTTACCGACTCCGTCTCTGTCTCTAGGTTAGACTCCGGTTTTGTCACCGACCTTGTCACTATTATTGTCTCCGTCACTAAGACTGACTGTGGTTTCGGTCACTTCACCGGTACTCCCTCCGTCACTGGGTTTGACTGAGACCCAGACCCTTTGACTAGTTCTTTCTCCGTCACTGGGTCTGGTTTCGATTTCGAACCCGTGAACGATGATTCCATCTCTGGTTCTTTCTTCGTTACTGGGTCTGGTTTCGTCTTCGAGTATATAACCGGCCTTTTCTCTATCTTTACTTGTCTCACCACCACTGTGTCTTACTCCGGAACTGTCATTAGTCCCTTCACTGGTTCTGCCCGTGGTATTTGTTCTAGTCTTCACACCGACTGTGGTTCCGTTCTCGGGACCTTCTCTGACACTCACACCGATTCTGAGACAGACTCCAGACCAGACCATGGAGTCAACTACGAGTCCCTTTAGGATTAAAACACAGGCTCCGTCTTCGACCTCGTCAGTACTTCGGGACAAGTGACAGAGTCCGACACCGGCTCTAGGTCTAACTGTCACAAGAACCATGACTCCAACTCCGGTTCCCCTTAACGTTTTGGTCCAGAGTCCGTCCCAGAAACCGTCTATACTCCCGAAGACGAGTCGGAGTTCAACATCGGTTCCGGGTCCGACTCCGGTACGAACCCCACCGTCAACTACATCCCCCATTATGGTTCCGGTACACACTTCGTCCCCAACCCCGTCTATGTTCACAAAGAGGTGTTAGAGTCTGACACTGGTTCTTTGTCCGACTCTGTCACAGACCACGGTCCCAACTACTGTCCCGTTTATGGTCACAGTATAGATCCCGTTACTACCCTCGACTGTACTGCCGACGGTGTGTCGGAGATCAACATCGGTTATGAGTCTAACTTAAACGTGGACTACGGACCCAATTCCCATCTCTGTCAGGGATACGACATAGGTACCACTCCCGACCTTGTCTGTGACTCAGGGTATACGTCGGAGTCGGATACTAGGTACAGGTCCGACTACGACACGGACTACTGTCCCAATTCCGAGTTCCGTTACGGTTGTGGTTCAGATTTCTTCTTCGACCCTGTCTGTCTTTCCGTGTCAGAGTCTGAAGCTGGTTCTCGGTCCGACTCCGAGACGGATGGTGGTCTGCATTTCGATCCTCGTTTCGGTTTCCGTTCTCATTCCGTCCCGAACCTTACCTCTACTTTTGGACACGTGTCGGAGTTCGACCCCAGTCCCGGGTTCGACTACAAAGGGGACTAAGGTCTTAACTACCGTTCCCACTAGGACTACGATAAAGGCCCCGTCCCCGATTCCGTCTTGACTCCCGGAGACCACTTGGAGTCCTATACCGGTAAAGAGTCTCGCTCCAGAATGGACCACGGGTCTTATTCCAGGTTCTGTTAGGGTTACGACAAAGATTCCGTCTCTGACCCAGTCTATGTTTCTCGAGACGAGTCAGGGTCCGACACCGGTCAAGGGTCCCCCTTCGGAACGGACCACAGTTCTTCTTCCGAGACCCGTCACGGTCACGACACAGATTCTGTCCCCGACCAGGTCTACGTTTCCCGAGCCGGGTCGGAGACTGACTACGTCATCCGGGACGGGTCGAGGTCCGACACCGGTCAAGGGTCCCACTCCGAAATACACCACAGTTTTTATTCCGAGCCCCGTTACGGTGACGACACAGATTTCGTCCCTGACCTGTCCTATGTTTCTCGAGACGGGTCGGGGTCCGACACCGGTCATGGGTCGCACTCCGGAACGGACCACAGTTCTTCTTCCGAGCCCCGTTACGACCACGACGCAGATTCCGTCCCCGACCCGGTCTATGGTGTCCCGGATGAGTCGGGGTTCGACACCAGTCAAGAGTCTCACTTCGGAGTGGACCATGATTCTTATTCCAGGCCCCGTTAGGGTTACGACGCAGATTCCGTCCCCGACCCAGTCTACGTTTCCGGAGACGAGTCTGAGGTTGTCTATGTTGTCCGGGACGAGTCGGGGTCCGACACCCGTTAAGGGCCCCACTTCGGAACGGACAATGATTCTTATTCCGGGTCCCTTTAGGGTTAAGGTACAGATGTCGTCCTTGACCCGGTCTACGTTGCACAAGACGGGTCGGAGTTTGTCTATGTTGTTTGTGACGGGTCGGGGTTCCATACCAGTGAAGAGTCCCACTCCAGAACGGACCACGGTTCTTATTGCAGTCCCCATTAGGGTTGTTAAACACGTTCCGTCTCCGACCTCGTCTGGGGCACCCGAGACGAGTCGGGGTTCGACTCAGACTAAGGGGTCCACTTAGGAACGGACCACGGTCTTCATTCCAGACCCCGTTAGGGTCATGACACAGATTCCACCTGAGACCTGGTCTATGGTTTCCGACACAAGTTGGTGTTCGACGTCGGTCAAGGGTCCCACTCTGGAGCACACCATGATTCTTCTTCCGAGCCCTATCACGGTCACGACGTAGGTTCCGTCCCAGATTCGGTCTATGGTTCCCGACACAAGTCGGGGTCCGATGTCGATCAAGGGTCCCGCTTTGGAGCACACCATGATTCTTCTTCCGAGCCCCGTCACGGTCACGACGCAGATTCCGTCCACGACCCGGTCGATGTTACCTGAGAGACGTCGACGTTTGTCTATGTTGTCCGAGACGGGGTAGGGTCCGACACCGGTCAAGGGTCCCTCTCCGGAACGAACCACGGTCCTCATTCCAGTCCCCGTTAGCGTAGTGACTCAGATTCCCTCTCCGACCTCGTCCATACCACCCGAGACCGGTGGTAGTTAGAAATCGGGTAAGGGTCTCGTTCTGGAGCAACCCCCGTTTCCTGTTCCGATTCGTATTCACACTCAGTCTTCGGCGTCCTCTACAGAGACATTTCGGGTTCCGATTCCGGTGCGGATGAAGTCTCTCACTTCCACCCCGTCCGGGAGTCCAGACGTGTTTCAGAGTCAGATTCCAGGTACTGATGATGACCTTACCCTAACCGCAACTCCTGACCCAACGAAGTCTCGCTACCTAGTTTAAATCCAAAGTCCGATCCCTACCTATGACCCTCTTATCGTGCAGGACCCGACTACTACTTTTACTTCGGTTATGACTCAGGACCTCACACCGATTCTCACTCTTACTCCAACCACAAGTCAGGACCCGACCTCGACCCCTGGTCCGGTCACCTCCCAAGACCCGACCCTCAGTACGGTCAGTTGTCAGGACCGGACCCCCTGTCCGGTTACCTCCAATGACCCATCTCCGATGCCTGTCCCGACAACCTCCCAGGACCCGACATCGACTCTTGGTCCGGTCACCCTGAAGAACCCGACCGTGACCCTTGGTCCGACAACACCACGGGACCTGACCTCGAGTCCACTCACTGTGACGGACCCGACCCCCGGTCTGGTCACCCCATAGAACCTGACCCCCTCTCCGGTAACCTCATAGGACCCGACACCAACTCTTGGTCCGGTCACCTCGTAGGACCTGACCCCGCCTCCGTGTCCGACCACCTTCCAGGGTCCTACCCCGACCCTAAGTCCGGTTACCTCGGAGGACCCGGGTCCGATGTTCACCCTTACACGAATTGTAACCCATGACCCGACACCGACACCTGGTCCGATGACCTCCAAGGACCTAAGACTGATCACTGGAGAGACCACCACGTTGGACCCAACCCTGATCACTAGACCGGTTCGGATCTGAACTCCAAGTCCGGTGACTTTTACACAGGACCTGACCCTGACCCGACCCCGGACTTTTGGTCAGGTCACCTTTCCGGACCCGACAGTGACGGTTGGTTCGGTCACCTCCCAGACCCGATCGCAGACACCTAGTCAGGTCACCACACAGGACCCAATGTTGACCTCTTGTCCGGTCACCTCCCCGATCCGGTCCCTAACATCCGGTCAGGTCACGACCCAGGACCAGACCGTGACCCTTGGTCCGGTCACTTCCTAATAACCAACCCTGACACCTCGTCCGGTCACCCCCAAGGACCTGACCCTGACCACTAGTCAGAGTACCACCCAGGTTCGGCCCTAAACTCCTACCTGAAGTACAGTCACTTCTTCCAAGAAACGGGGCACGACCACCAGTCCGACTACCTGTCAGAGCCAACCCTGGGCTCCTCGTCGGGTCACCTCCCAGGACCCGATTAAGACCCCTGGTTCGGTCACCTCCCAAGAACCAACCTCGACGTCTGGTCCGGTTACTTCGCAGGACCCAACCTGGACCCGTAGTCCGACCATCACTCCGTTTCGGATCCATACTCCTAGTCCGGTTTAGACCTTCTCATAGAACCCGACTGTCACGTCCAGTCCGATCACCTCCCAGATATGACCCCGGTTCCCTGGTCGGACAACCTCTAAGGACCCGACGATAACCTCTGGTTCGGTCACCTCCTAGGTCCGGTCACGGTCTCTTAGTCAGGTCACCTACCAAGATACGAACGTCACCCTCAGTCCGGGTACGTCCTCCCAGGACCCCACCCCGACCACTGGTCCACCAATCTCCCGGACACGAGTTCGGGTACTTGGTCAGGTCACCACCCAGGACCCGACTATGACCCTCAGCTCGGTCACCTCCCAGAACCCGACCCCGACCCCGACACCGAGTCCGAGTCCGACCATCGACAAGGTTTGGACCTAAACTCCTAGTCCGGTCACCACCTCACAAGACCAGATCACGAGTCCTGGTCCGGTAACCTCCCAGATCAGGTCCCGAACGTCTGGTCCGGTCACCACCCAGGACCTGACCGTGACCCTCAGTCCGGTCACTTTCCAGGACCTAACACTGACCCCTAGTTCCGTCATCGACAAGGTTTAGACCTAAACTCCTAGTCCGGTCACCTCCTCCGAGGACCCAACCGTGACTCCCAGTCCGAACACCTTTTAGGACCTGACCTCGATTCGGACGCTTACTCCGGCCTTCTCGTAGATCGTACCCCGGACTTCTAGTCCGTTCACCTCCCAGCACCTACTTGGGACCTCTAGTCGTGTCATCTTTAAGAGTCCATTCTCGACCCCATCTCCGGTCCCTCCCTAGGACCAAACCTCGACCCTCACTCCGATCGTGTCCCAGAACCAAGACCTCTCCCCTTCTTCAAACATAACATAGATCAGGACCCTTATTTTTGCTTCGGTCATAATTTAGGTCGAGTCATCAACCCTTTCTTCGGTAGTAACCAAGGTCTAAACCCCGGCTCTTGTTCCGGTTACAACCCAGGACCTACTTTAGACTACTCCGACAGACATACCTAAGGACAAACCCTCGACTCCGACCTCGACACCGACCTCGACTCCGGTCCGTCCTCAGAACCAACACCCTACCTCTACATCGGTGATGTCCCAGATCCGAACCCCGATCCCGTCTCCGATCACCCGCCAGGACCTGAAACCGACCTCTACATCTACTCCTACTCGATTCATCTCGTAGGTCGGGACTATAACTCCTCTAGTCAAATTCCAGGAACAAAACCCGACTGTCACTCTTGTCATTACGTCAGTCTAGGTTCACACTCTTTCTACAGTCGAAACTCGCACCCCGATCTGTATTCCAGTCGTTGTTCCTGTTCGACCTCCGACGACCACCTCAGCTACATTTCAGAACAAGGACCCTACCATTTTCTTTGTCTTCACTCCTATTTAGACACGGATTCTGATTTCGGTTTTTCCGTCGACTCAGTTCTCAGAGTACAGGCAGGTACCAGGGACCCCGTCCTTACCCCAGTACCCGTCCTCGGTACTAGACCTGTCTTTACTTTAAAGGTATGGTTTTACTCAGAACGAAGGGTGGACTTCTACTTGAGTCTTTCGTTTAATCCAGACCCCTCTTTTGAGTTGGGACCCAAACGGCAACATTTGCACTTTTATTGCACCTAGGTGCTCTCGAGCTTTTTGAGTAAACGTACTAACTCTACTGACTTCTAGGAAGATAAGTACTTTATCGGTTATTACGAGATATATTGTCAGCACTAATGGGTAAAAGGGTACTTTATTAAGCATTACGTCCATCTTAGAGTTAATAACTTCCGAACGAATTATTAGGGATGGGGTCACAATCCGTCTTCCGAAATTTACGTGACTTATTATAGAGTCACCGACGACTTTTGGTATCCTTCCAATTTTGGATGAATTTAGTTCATACACTTCTGTGGTAGTGGATAGGGAACTTAAGTTTACACGTCGACCGACCTGACTCTAACTATTTCGTGGACTGATAATAGTCACTCATAGTCGTGTACCAATGTTTAATGTAAAGTCTCAAAGAAGCAAACAATTGACACCCTTCACCTCTTTGATTTCTGGTATAAAACCCTTACGAAAATTTAAAGAGATTTTTAGGGAGATACTGTTTCCTGAACGAGTAACGGTTACGTGGTCGTAGTGACTAATTATAGAAATCGTTCTTTCTCTGTTTCCTCTTATAAGAATTACGAGAAAGTGATAAACTTTTATATTTAATGGTAAAATTTTCTTCTCGTTTTCATAAATGGGTTCTGTTCAAGTCATTTTTAAGGGAAATAAAGTATAAGGTTGCTGGATTTCGTACACGGTTCTTTGAAGCGTAGAATCGCCGTCTTATGTTACTGGGACTCCACTTTCTTTCTCAACTCGACAAAAATTCATTTGATACTAATCAACATTAAAAGGTTTGTTTAAACTCATTATAAAACCAAAACGTCGAACCTTCATTACGTGTAACATTTAGCGTAATATTAAAGATTTCTACAACGAATACTACCAGCTATCGACCTGGTAAAATACTTGTGGTTTACTTAAGTTAGAACATGACTTTTATGTACACAACTAAAAATGGAACAGACCTAACTCTATAAAAACCATACGAAGTACTCGTCTTTGACTTAACTAAGAAGTATTCATTAGAAACCAGGAAACACACCTGAATGCAAATATGTAAACTCTGAAATAAAAATACAGTAGTTATTTCAACACACAAAATTCGTCTTTTTTATCGGTATAGAAACAGGAACTTGGATACTAGATAAACCTCTCCGTTCTACATACCTTTGTGTTTCCATGGCCGTCGTACAACCTCGGAGACCAGAACCGGTCGACAAAGCATAATCACGAATTTCCGTTGTCTTTGAAGGCATCCGCTGTCACAAGTCCCTTTGCAAATGTCTCCTCCCCCGTGAATTCATCCGACCCGTACTTCCTACCCGATTTTTGTCCCGTCTTCCCGAAACCTCTTCCCTCCTCACTACCCTTCTTTCCGTACCTCCACCATTAAAACGAGGTGTCTCCTCCGACCGGACGGACCTTATGTTTCACACCCCTCCCCCACTACCCTTTATGCCAGATTGTCAACCCCACTCACGGTACGTACCTCCCTAAAGATCTGACTTAAGTCAAGTCAAGTGAGTGAGTCAGCACAGCCTGAGAAACGCTGGGGTACTTAGCGTCGTGTGGTCCGGAGGGACAGGTAATGGTAGAGGGCCTCAAGTGAGTCTGAGTGCAGGTAGCTCAGGTACTACGGTAGGTCGGTAGAGTAGGACCCAGCAGGGGAAGAGGAGGACGGGGGTTAGAGAGGGTCGTAGTCTCAGAAAAGGTTACTCAGTTGAGAAACGTACTCCACAGGTTTCATGACCTCGAAGTCGAAATCGTAGTAAGGAAGGTTTCTTTAGGGTCCCAACTATAGGAAGTCTTACCTGACCAACCTAGAGGAACGTCAGGTTCCCTGAGAGTTCTCAGAAGAGGTTGTGGTGTCAAGTTTTCGTAGTTAAGAAACCACGAGTCGGAAGAAGTGTCAGGTTGAGAGTGTAGGTATGTACTGGTGTCCTTTTTGGTATCGGAACTGATCTACCTGGAATCAGTCGTTTCATTACAGAGACGAAAACTTATATGATAGATCCAACCAGTATTGAAAAGAAGGTTCCTCAGTCGCAGAAAATTAAAGTACCGACGTCAGTGGTAGACGTCACTAAAACCTCGCGTCTTTTTATTTCAGACTGTGACAAAGATGACAAAGGGGTAGATAAAGGGTACCTCACTACCCTGGCCTACGGGACTAGAAGTAAAAGACTTACAACTCGAAATTCGGTTGAAAAAGCGAGAGGAGAAAGTGAAAGTAGTTCTCCGAAAAATCGAGGAGAAGTGAAAGACGGTATTCCCACCACAGTAGACGTATAGACTCCAATAACTATAAAGAGGGCCGTTAGAACTAAGGTCGAACACAAAGAAGGTCAGGTCGTAAAGAGTACTACATGAGACGTATATTCAATATATTCGTCCCACTGTTATATGTCGGAACCGCATGAGGAAAAGGATAAGCCTTGGTCAGAGAACAAGGTACAGGTGAAGATTGTCAACGAAGGACTGGACGTATGTCTAAAGAGTTCTCTGTCCAGTCCACCAGACCATAAGGGTAGAGAAAGTCTTAAAAGGTGTCAAATAACACTAGGTGTGTCAGTTTCCGAAACCGTATCAGTTATTTCGTCTTTATCTACAAAAAGACCTTGAGAGAACGAAAAAGGTACCAGGTCGCCTACAACCGTTAAACTAGAGACCAAGGAGACGGAAAAGATTTTGGTCGAACTTGTTTTAGTCCTTAAAGTGCCAAGTGCATAACGACTTCAGACCGAACCTCTTAAAACTCGTAATGAAATGATCGTACACTCTACTCACGTTAACACACCATCAAACTCGTGAAACCGTAACGGAAAGAAACCGTAACCTTACTTTTGACTGGAAAAGGTCAGGACACCGATGACGACTCAAAAGGTTTGAACCACCGTATAACTCACGTCGTGAAAGTGTCGTAGTAGAAAGTCCTAAACTTTGTCGAGTTGACCTTAAGGTAGTGGAGGCGATCGAAACAAACATCACTACGAAAGATTCCGGGCGAACTCAAGTGTAAGGTTCTACAGACCCAGATCTAATCACTAGTGTAGTAGTACTAATAGACCCAGTACTTCTAGAAAAAACATGTCAAGAAGACACATAAGAACGGTGGAGAAGAATTATAGAAGACGAAGACAATCCAGGTCTGGTAAAGACAGGAAATAGCTGGGGTAGAAACGTACTTTACAAGGGAACGATAGAGATTAAAAGAACTGCTCTAGACATCAGAAAGGGTAGGACAAGAAAAGGAGATAAAGAAATTTAACTAGCGACTTCTTCCGAAAGAATAGAGAAGAACGATAAGAAACCTTGAGACGTAAGTCTACGAATATAGAAAGGAAAAGAGGAAACGAAAAGCGGAGAGAGGAAAAGTCTCGATAAACATTCCGGAGGGGTCTGTCGGTAAAACGAAAAAACGTAAAGAAAAGGTACCCCTACCAGAACTAGGGACAGAAGACATGTTACAGTGCTTGGAGTAAGGTATCAAGTAGTCCGTGAGATAGATAGTCTAGATCTGGGAATTTAGATAAAGAGTGAAGGTGACATATTAGTATTCCCTAAACTAAATCCAGTATGGACTTACCAGATCGCCAAAAGGGATGAAAGAAGTTAAATTCATACTTAAACCGTTATTCTTCAAGTACTAGACTCGGTGTCAGTCGAGGGCCAGAACAAAAACAACTGACACATCTCGAAGAGGTAGAAACCGACGTTTCTTATATTAGTCAGACTAAAGCCACAACTGGTAGACCACTACAGGTACACATCCCAGAAAAGAACACAACAACCTTCTCCCACAAACGATACTGGTCACGTAAAAGAACCGTTTTGGGATAATCAGAAACGGAACGAAGTAAGGCGTAAGGTTCCGGTTTAAACGGACAATGAAGTCCACAAAGAACTGAAGGATGAAAACGTAAGGTCAGGGGATATTATTTTTCCTGTAGAAAAAACCCACAATCAAGATTTTCTAGAACATCCAGAAGAATTTTGACAAGTTGAAGTCAAAGAAGTCGCAATGACCAACCCCCTATCTGAACCTATTGACACTATAACTTACCAAACGGAACCTCTACTTGTCTCTAGTAAGACAACAAAAACTCTAACGTAGGTTCATGATGTAAAGTCTAAGAAAACAACTGGTACTATCGGTGAGGTACAGAAGACTCCCTAAGGACGGGTGTCCTCATCTACCTTACCAGTAGACTCAATTTAAGTGGGTAAGGTCAGGTAAAATCAAACGACTAAGGATCTTACAGCTGCAAGTGGGAACGGTAGATCTGACTCCACAGATATATTAATGAGGTGGGTGGGGACCTTCTGTGGTTCGGAAAGCACCGGTCTCCTTACTGTCCTACTTTCCCTTTAATACACTGACCGCACACGTCTTACCCAGGCTCAACCCCACCCCTGTCCCCATCGGTGACCTACCTATAACTTCGTAATGAATTTCTTCAATGGTGATATCAAGTCCGTATGTACGATCTCCACACTTTAAAGTGACCACGGGTACCCTCACCATTTCCCTCCTTCCTTCACTCTCTGTGAAACTCACTTCTTCACGACGTTGGATAGGACCCTTGTATGTCTTTCCCTGTTAAAATAACATCCCAGGACTCACGTAAACTATCCTTTTGTAGGAGAAAAAACAGGTTGAGACCATAAATACCCTCACTTATGTCATTAATAATAAAACTAAAATACTCTTTTATATTATCTTCTTCCCGGAGGGACCACCGAGTCACCATTTTTTTAGGTGGACGGTTACGTCCTCTGTGTCCTCTATACCCAAATTAGGGACCCAGCTCTTCTAGGGGACCTTCTCTCGTACCGCTGGGTGGGGTCATAAGAACGACCCTTTTAGGGTACCTGTCTCCTCGGACCGCCCGATATCAAGTACCCCAGAGTTTCTCAGCCTGTGCTGGCTTCGCTCACTCGTGTGTCTCGTATTATCTTCTTTCTTACGAAAAATCACGAAGATAGTTGAAAGAAGATGCTCCAATCAACCCCATCCCGGAAATACCTTGGTAGCTCCGCCGACAACTGTAGGTATGACCTCTAGATGGAGGGAAGGTAGGGTTTCACACGACTTCACACCCTCCTCCCCGTGGAAGTTTGACACGATCACCCTGGTACGAACCATGTTCTGGGTAGACCTACGTACAAAGTCTTCGAAAGTTCTACGCGTACGAGAAACTGGGTCATTAAGGTAAATATGATTAAATAGGAATCCTCTATTAGTTTGTTAACAGAACATGTTCCGACACGTAGAAACGTGACAAAACTTCTCACTTTTTAACACTTACTGGGTTCACAGAACTTTATCCGTGAACCGATTCTTTAATTCCATACAGATGGGTAACTTTGTAATAAGTTGAGAACTTTCACTACATCCGTTGATGTGAATGAATGTACCCTTTTTAAGACACGTATATATACACACACACATATATATATATATATATATATATTACCTCTTTTATCCGACGTTTTCGTATAAGATATTGAAAATACTTCTTTCTCGTATATGAATTTAATGGAGATACATATATTAAACCACACATATAAGACTCTTACACCTATCAAGGGATACTCACATTCTAATCACCTATTAAAATGGACAAAAGTGAAAATACATAAAAGAACATAATTACATTTGGTCTTGAAAACGTATTAAACGGTTCTCCCTTTACCTACTTAAGTCCGATTCGTCCGGACAGTTACCGTAAAACCCCTTGATCTCGTTTTCATATTTATCTCTAAGTGTATGAGTAGAGATTCATAAACCTTCCATATTTAATTTTTAAATTTTATTTGTAACGAATTCATTCCAACATTTATATTCACATTTATAAACTTTAAAATTTACAGTAATTGACAAAACTTTCATTTCGAGAAGAGTTAAGATCGTAAACTACCAGTGGTTGAAAGGTCACCTTTTTTACTACAGTGTGAACGTCACTTAAGACGTCAGACGATGAGATTAGGAGGAAATCCTTATTTCTCAAATAATAAAGTCAACGAACCTCACAAAGGTCGTCTGTCGGGAGTCGACAGTTGAGAAGTCCTTAACGGAGTCGATCTTTCGGTGGAGGGGGTTCCAGTATGGAAGAAAGACCCCCTGAAGTGTAAGTTACTGACTAGATGTACCGGAAGAACGGGGTTTACTCTGTCGAAGTGAAGAGGGAGACAGGTTAGGAAGAAGAAATAAAAGGAAAGATGTCCAAAACTAGGATTCTTGTACGGAATTATTTTTGGGAAGTAGGACTTAGGATAGAGACTCAGGCGGGAGGTCCTTCGGTTTGATGTTGTCAACCATGTTCTTCTCCAAGTCTTTTCGTATGTGACTCTACTTTAAAACCTCTACCTAGCGGACGACGGACCGACCGTTACCCCTAAGGTAGTAAACACCCCATCTATCCGTACACCTTGGAGATCGTCTCCTCGACAATCTCGAAAGCGACCATCACTTGACCTTACCGTAACCACCTTCCCTTACGTAATAATTGACCACGACACACCATCTACAAACTCTTTAAACACTCCTTATAATTTATATTTCTTCCGGCCTTTTAACTCACCAATAACTATAAGGTTCTAGTCCCGGGAGCAATCCTCCCTGATACTGGGACTGTGTACCTTACTCCTGCAGACCTAACTACAGGGATCTACAGAATGAAGGAGACGAAAGGGACTCGGGGAACTCGTAAGTCTTCACAGGGCCAGGAAGGAAAATTTCCAATCACGAATGGAACGAACTTATACGTCTCGGGAAAGGGTCCATTCTATTACATATAAAAGACGTCTTAGACGGGGGTGGAGGGTAGGACCAGTGACCCAGATACAGATCCCAATTTAGTTTTGCAATGACGTAACCACTACACGACCCGGATTATTCCTTCCTTTCCCTTATGGAGTCCTTCCTCGACGTCCTGGATCGGTCGTACGGCCTGAATCGTTCACGACTCCCTCATTCGTACCCTGACTTAAGACTCCCGGAACTAGTCCCGTCGATCTTATGTTTTAACTTATTCCCTCTTACTTAACTAAACTCTCAGGAAAGGGTTTTATGTCCTTAATTGTGGGACCTTTTCTGGGATCCTCTACTTATACTCGAGTGATGATCTTACTGAGGAGTTTCTTACATCTTTTTTTTTTTCGGGGCGAAATTCACTCTACATTTACGGTCTCCACGTTATCATCTACCACCCTCCACCAACCAATTGTAGTGACTGAGTTACCTGTACTTGAACCCGTTTGAGGCCCTCTATCACTCCCTGTCCCTCCGGACCGCACGACGTCAGGTACCCCAGTATTTTTCAGTCTGTACTGAATCGTTGTCTTGTTGTTGTTGTAGTTACCACCCTCTTCCGAGTCCCTTCGTCCTTATGTTATCTCAGTCTTTACGGAGGTCTCCTGATACACGACGTTCTTAAACGATTTCGATATTCCTTACGTGACCAATTTCCCCATGGTCAAGTCACCACCGAACGAGGACGTCTAGTCCCGAGTCTCGTGCTCTCCCACAATGTCCTGTTTTTAGTAACTATCTTTACCACTACATGGACTTTGTTATCTCCGTTCTATTGACATGAGTTGACAGTCTTCAGTCCACCTACGTTTATGGTATTACGTGGTGACCCAGTCGCATTATCCCTTCGGACTAGACGTCTTTCGAAACCTTTCCTAATGATCTTGTTTGTGTCACGAGGGTCACCTAGTTATTAACTACAACAAGTCAGTGAGCCAGCACAGACTGAGAAACGCTGGGGTACCTGGTGTCGTACCGGTCGAGGAGACAGGAGGTGGTAGAGGGTTTCTAACGAGTTTGAGTACAGGTAACTCAGTCACTACGATAGGTTGGTAGAGTAGGAGACGACGGAGGAAGAGAACTGGAGTTAGAAAGGGTCGTAGTCCCAGAAAAGATTACTCAGCCGAAAAGCTCAGTCCACCGGTTTCATATCCTCGACGTCGAAGTCGTAGTCAGAAAGGTTACTTATAAGTCTTGACTAAAGGAAATCCTAACTGACCAAACTAGAGGACCGTCAGGTTCTCTGAGAGTTCTCAGAAGAGGTCGTAGTGTTAAGATTTCGTAGTTAAGAAGCCACGAGTCGGAAGAAATACCAGGTTGAGAGTGTAGGTATGTACTGATAACTTTTTTTGTATGGAAACCGATATGTCTGGAAACAGATGTTTTACTACAGAGATAAAAAATTGTGTGACAGATCCAAATAGTATCGAAAGGAAGGTTCTTTGTTCACAGAAAACTAAAGTACCGATGTCAGGTGTCACCAAAACCTTGGGTTCTTTTTTTAGACAGTGACGAAGGTGAAAAAGGAGAAGATAAATGGTACTTCACCCACGGTATCAGAATCAAAAAAGTTACAAGTCTAAGTTCGGTCGAAAAAGTGAGAGGAAAGTGGAAGTAGTTCTCCGAGAAATCAAGGAGAAGTGAAAGATGGTAATCTCACCATAATAGACGTATAGACTCCAACAACTCTACCAATTCTGTCAATTATCTTACACCACCAGTTATATTGTGTAATGAGATCCTTTTTTCGTAGACTGTTAAAAATAAGTTAGGTACGTTATTTTTTTTTATTCTCTACGAGTCCTCAGACTTCCTTACACGGAGTTATTCTTAATGTGAGGAGGAACGAGTCGAAACCGGGATTCAGTCAAAAACTAGGTCTCACGTGACAAATTTCCTCACCCCATGGGTCAGGACCCGTAGGGTCAAGAAGGGAAAGTAGGTCAGGAAGGGAGACGAGTCCATTTACACACGACCCCTTTCTCCTTATAGGTTTGTAAAACTCCCGACTACCTGAGACCGACACTCAACGATAACTATAGGTCTCTTGGTTGCACAGTAGTACGGAGTGGAGCAATCTCGTCCCCGTCTACCCTCGGTCTTTAATCTATCCGAGAACCAGAGACAACCCAAATGTCATCGAGGTGACCCAGGTGTCTTAGTGAGTTACCAATAAAAGAACCAAAGACTTATACACTAACCTTATCTGTAATGCTATCAACCATGTTCGGGGTACAACCAAGGGACCATACACCGTACTTGTGAGTCAACGAAGTGAGTATAGGTCAAGAAACACTGAGATAGCTGGTATCGGTCGGTCCGAGGGGACAGGTACCCTAAGAGGTCCGTTCTTGTGACCTCACCCAAAGGTACGGGAGGAGGTCCTCCAGAAGGGTTGGACCCCTAACTTGGGTACAGAGGACACAGGGGACGTCACGTCCACTTAAGAAATAGGTGACTCGGTGTACCATTCGGGGAAGAATCGTACACCTCAGTCTCGATAAACATCTACTCCAGTTCACCTTCGAAACTTTAAAGGAAGGAGAAGGAACCGTTTCTGTCATTTACTTTCGTCTCTATCGTAGAAGCTGTTCTAACGTCTTCAGTCACGGTGGAAATTTCTGGATTTCTCACGACCCACACCATGGGTAGTATAGAGGTAATTTAGTCAAACCCGGGGACGTTTTACACCTGTCTCAGGTCATTTACTGACATCTGGTGACGTTTGAGTTGGTTCCTCACCGTGTTCACGTCGACCGTACAGTCTATGTTATAGAAACGATCTTGTCTTATTATACCGGAATCCATGGATCATTAGTCCATAACCAAACCTTTTAATAAAAAGGATAGGGATAGTCTTACCTTGTAGAATTTTCAAGTGTAAGTGCATCTACCGTTGTCATATGTAAATATCAAAAAGGAGTTCTGAGATGATTGAGGGACAGGAGACAGTAATGTATTAAACTTCTCTAGACCTGGTGGACTTATATTATGACAATTATCGGGTGATAAAACTACTATAGTACAATTAACCTGGTTTACCGGTTCTTTACCGATCGTGTGACCTCCGATTCTGTACACATGAGGCCTCCTACCCTTCATTTAGAATGTTTCTAGGTCTCGGACCGATGTAATCCACGTCAAAAATCTACAACTTACCAGACCCCGTAGGGTACCTCATCCTTTCAGTTGTAGAACATCCGAAATGACCTAAGACCTTCGTCGTGTAAATGTAGACCTTAAATGATAAAACTGGGTGTATAACCCACTGTACTTTTCGACGGTTGAAACTCACCCCGGATCTCGTTTTCTTCTCGGATATCGTCCAGGTCCCCAAAGTTCGTCGGCGGTGAACCTGGTACACTTTTTGTTTAAGATTCCACAATCTTATATTAGTTAGACTAAAGTCATAACTGGTCGACCACTACGGGTACACATCAGAAGAGAACACAACAACCTTCTCCCACAAACGATACTGGTCACGTAACGGAACCGTTTTGAGATAATCGGAAACGGGACGAACTAAGACAAGAGGTTCCGGTTTAAACGACAACGAGGTCCACAAAAAAATGAAGGAAGAAAACGTAAGGTCAGGGGATATTACTTTTCCTGTAGAAAAAACCCACAAACAAGATCTTCCAGAACATCCAGAAGTATCTTGACAAGTTGAAGTCGAAGAAGTCGTAATGACCAACCCCGTATCTGAACCTAATGGCACTATAACTTACCAAACGGAACCTTTGTTTGTCTCTAGTAAGACAGTAAAAACTCTAACATAGGTTCATGATGTAAACCCTGAGGAACAATTAACACTACCGATGAGGTAAAGAAGACTCCCTAAGGACGGGTGTCATCATCTATGTTACCAGTAGACTCAATTTAAGTGGGTAAGGTCAGGTAAAATCAAACGACTAAGGATCTTACAGCTACAAGTAAGAATGGTAGAGGACAAACTGGTGAAGGTTAAACGGAACTAAGTACCTGGATTGTAAGGTCCAAGGATACGTTATAACGAGAAATCTCGTAGTCTGGAACGAAGATAGTGGTCAGTGTAGGTGTTGACCCATAACAAAAACGAAACCAAGGTAGGGAAGTAAGAAAGACCTCAATAAAGAGGTGACTAGAGGTCATCGTATAACCCGTGGATGGCTGGACCCCTCAAGGAGAAAGTCACAGGATAGTAAAACGGAAAAGTATGACAAGTACCCCAAGAGTTCCGTTCTTATGACTTCACCAAACGGTAAGGGAAGAGGTCACTTGGGGGAAAGTAGTCTTGAGAGGTGGTACTGGAGAGGCAGAACCCACCCGCATGTGTCGTACCAAGCATCAAAGTAACTCAATCTGTTCCGACACCAGGTACACTAGTCTAACTAATCAAAAGACACTAACACCGAAAGTAAGATTGTCTTCGTCTTCTATAATTCTTCTCTATCGTTCTTGTGTGTCTTCTTGATATGTTTTTTCTAGAAGTACTGGGTCTATTAGTGCTACCACACTAGTGAGTGGATCTCGTTCTGTAGGAACTTACGCTTCAATTCACCCGGAATCCTTTGTAGTGATGTTTGTTTCGATCACCTCCACTACCTTAAGGTCGACTCGATAAAGTTTAGGATTTTCTACTACGACACTTTCACGACGTGAGTTATACGGTCGTTTAAACCTTTTGAGTCGTCACCGGTGTCCTGACCTTTTCCAGTCAAAAGTAAGGGTAGGGTTTCTTTCCGTTACGGTTTCTTACACGTTTGATGACGTGTTAACGTGAGTAGAGTGTGCGATCGTTTCATTACGAGTTTTAGGAGGTTCGGTCCGAAGTTGTTATACACTTGACACTTGAAGGTCTACAAGTTCGACCAAAATCTTTTCAGTCTCCTTGGTCTCTAGTTTAACGGTTGTAGGCGACCTAGTACCTTTTTCGTTCTCTCAAGGTCTTTTTGTAGATAAAGACGAAATAACTGATACGGTTTCGGAAACCGACACACCTAGTGTTGTTTGACCTTTAAAGACTTTCTCTACCGTTATGGTCTGGTAGACTGGACGGAGGATTCTTTAGACGTACGTTCAGTTCTTCGTTGTTAATCTTAACCTGTACCTTGTTGTCTGACCAAGGTTTATACTTTTTCTCATTCTGTTCTGACATATAACAGTGGGACGAATAAATTGAATATACGTCTCATGTGGTACTCTTTACGACCCGACCTCCTTCGTGTTCGACCTTAGTTCTAACGACCCTCTTTATAGTTATTGGAGTATATATGTCTACCGTGGTGGGAATACCGTCTTTCACTTCTTGATTTCTCGGAGACCTACTTTCACTTTCTCCTCTCACTTCTTAAACCGAATTTTGAGTTGTACGTCTTTTGATTCTAGTACTGTAGACTAGGGTAGTGAAGTGTCGTTTATCTACCCCTTCGTTACCTTTGTCACTGTCTGAAGTGAAAAAAAAACGAGGTTTTAGTGACGCACTGATGTCGGTACTTTAATTTTCTGTGAAGGAGGAATATTCTTTTCAGTACTGGTTTGATCTGTAGTATAATTTTACGTCTCTGTAATGAAACGGTTGTTTACAGACAGATCAGTTTTGAAACGAAAAGGGTCATCAGTACATACCTACACTCTCAACCTAATATTTCTTTCGACTCACGGATTCTTAACTACGAAAACTTGACACCACAATCTCTTCTGAGAACTCTCAGGGAACCTGACGTTCCTCTAGGTTGGTCAGGTAGGATTTCCTTTAGGTAGGACCTATAAGTAACCTTCCTGACTACGACTCCGACTTTGAGGATATGAAACCGGTGGACTACACTTCTTGACTGAGTAAACCTTTCTGGGACTACGACCCTTTCTAACTTCCGTCCTCCTCTTCCCCTACTGTCTCCTACTCTACCAACTTACCTTAGTGACTGAGTTACCTGTACTCAACCTCTTTTGAGACCCTCAACCACTACCTGTCCCTTCGGAACACATGACGTCAAGTACCCCAACGTTTCTCAGTATGTGCTGACTCGCCGACTTGACTTCCTAATCTTCCCAGACACAACCGTCTTCTATGGTACACCTCAAAAACCATTCGAGACTACCCTTCCAGTGTTGAATATGGTCTTGAGTCTAAGACGTTGTTTCAGTACGGTGTACGTCACCTCTTATATGAGTTTTCATATAAAATTTTCATAATTTTTTTTTGTCGAGGACTATACGATGACATAGGACTATCTCTACCTTATGGGTCGGTATCCTGTAGTTCACTGGTATGTCGGTCTTAACGAGTAGTACTTGACTCAAGACAGACTAGGAGGTTCCATATTCGTACCCGTCCGGGTCATTGTTCTACCGTCAAAATGTCTGTTCGTCCTTCCCTCACAAATTCGTGGAACATAACGACTGGAACGAGTGTCACGGTCAATAAAACGACATAGAGTGACACCCGTGACAAGTGACTTGAGTACCATCCGTTCCACACTCGATTCTCCGACCTTCTTTTACGTTCATCGGTATTCTTGACGTCTGGTAAAGAAGAGAAGACGGACCGTGTCGTCGGCATCGTCGTCTGTATGCGTTGTATTGGTGTGTGTAGGCACTGGTTCGCTCATGGAACACTGTACGTACGTGTCACGATATTCACTAGAGTCGACAATGTATTAGTAATAGATGTTTTGCACCCCGTTCTCGCTCTCCGACACCCTACTCTCTCGGACTGGTGTGGTAAAACCGTTTAAACGAGAAAGGGACGTGTGGACGTGTTAGTTGATCTCGTCGGGGAGGTACTATAGGTGGTGACGACGTGATCGTAGAAAGTGAGTGGAACATGGAAACCGGAGTATCCCTTAGAAAAAACTGTTCGACTGACTCTTCTTTTATGGGTTCGTAATAAATATCTAACCACCCGAACCACACACTCATAGTTGTTCCTTTCGTTAAGGTCGGACTTTTTCATTACTACTAGTCCTTACTCCCAGACCTAGTATAGTGGTCCGTTAGGTGGTTCTGGGATTCTCATTAACCCTAGATATTAACTATCACCTTCTTGTTCCACCAGTAAACGTCGAAACTCTGGTTGACGTTACACCCTCATATCAAACAGCACTCAAAGGGGATCCTTCTCTCTGGGTGGTCTGGGGACCTTCTCGACTAGGACCTAGAATATATTTGGTCTAGACCCTCCGTGTTCCTCACTTGAGATCACCTACGACGTTACGGGACGGGTCTCAAAGGAAATCGTTATTTCTGGAATGATGAAGTCAACAATCCTTACGACGGTAGTCTCTCGGGAACCGACGATCGGGGTAAGTCCGTAACGTAGTCGACTCTTGACAGAACAAGTTCTAGTGTGATATAAGAATCGTACAGGGTGTACGATCACCGAGTAACTACGACACATATTTCTGAACCAGAAGAACGGAGCGAACTCTACCGGAAATTTAAAGTAGGATAGAAGTCTTAAGGAATATCCTATACGACTCCGTAACATAGTTATCACGTGACTGTAAACTGAAAAAGGAGAAAAGTAAGGAAGAATAAAAGAGGGAAAAGAAAGAATTTACAAATAGGGTCCTCGAGAGTGGTTATTTGGATATGATTAGAAACGGAATCTTAGCCAAAGGACCCCTAGGTTAGACACTGTCACTAAGTACGTAGAGACAGAGAGAAAAGTATGTAGGGGTTTAGTTCTCATTATAGACAACAAATTATGACACTTTATAAGAAATCGGAGATATACGTTGTCAACGTTTGTCACGTAAGTAAAAATAATGCAAAAATACATCTAAAAATAATGTAAGTAAAAACGTTGGTGTTTGGTCTTTTATTTATGTTCGGTCTTTTACCTGTGTTAACCCTATACTTTCAAACATTCGTTTTTGGATACCTTAAGTATATAGACTCTTCTTCCGAGACTATTCAATCGAACAAAAAAGAAAGAATCCACCAAGTGACGATTTTAGAAGGGACATTAGGCTTTATTGCAGACAGAGAATACAGTCGTCACCGTGTTGGGTGTTTAGAAGAACCGTAAACCTGTGTCAACGGATAACAAATCTCCTCTGTCCCTTTGTCTACACCTCTTCGTAAAAGGACTTCGGACTTTCACAATCAGTTTCGTGTCTACAAACCCGAATATTCGACGTGACATGGTGGCTACTCGTGGTCCAGGGTACACTGTGTTCGTGGGTGTACAAGAAATTATTCACACACACACACACACACACACACACACACACACACACACTATACGTTCTGGGAACTTTCGTACCCCAAAAATCCCCCGCGAACACAGATCGAGAACCCCATCGTGACTCCGATTCTATCTTTACCCATTGTAAGGATCTACAAAACCTTTCAATTCATCAGAATATCGGTCAAAATTGGGTGAGGTTATAAGAACGGACCTCTTAGGGTACCTGTCTCCCCGGACCACCAAATGTCATGTATCCCAACGTGTCTCAGTCTGACCCACCAATTTGTTGTCTTTAAATAAAGAGTGTCAAGACCTCGGACCCTACAGGTTCTAATCGACGACCGTTTAAATCAAAGGTACTCTCGAAAGGAGGACCGAACACCTATCGACGGGAGAGTGAAACTGAAGAGTATCGGAAATGAACCACACACACACACCTCTCGTTCACTCGAAAGAGTATAGGGAAGAATATTCCTGTGATTAGAACATCCTATTCCCTAGGTAGGAATACCTGAGTAGACAACAAGTCAGTGGTCCAACACAGGTTGAGAAGTTCTGGGGTACCTGACATCGTACGGTCCGAAGAGACAGGGAGTGGTAGAGGGTCTCAAATGGGTTTAAGTACAAGTCACTTAACTACTACGGTAGGTTAGTAGAGTAGGAGACAACGGGAGAAGAAGACCGAAATTAGAAATGGTTGTAGTCCCACAAAAGGTTACTCAGCTGACAAGCGTAGTCCACCGTTTTCATAACCTCGAAGTTAAATCTCCTGGATAAAGGTTTATGTCGGTGTGACCCCCATTCCGAAAGTTTCAGATGTAAAACCCCTCTGTGTGTAAGTCGGGTATTTTCAGGAACTCAAGAAAAAAAAAAACATGTCTTAACCTCAGAATAAGATACAAGTCAAAGTCTTGGACCAAAATAATTTACATTAAAAAGATCAACATGGTGTTCGTTGTTACAAAGTCGCTCAAATATATAAAACGGATATCGATTAAGTCCGTTCCTGATGATCGAGTCTACAAGAGACTAATGAGGACTTTCCCTCATACGGAACCCGTAAGTGTGCAGGAAGGTATAACGGTAATTACTGACTCTAACAAAAATAAAAAATATTACTAACATAAATAAACAAAAACCGACACGGTCCAGAAGCAACGAGACACCCAAAAGAGATCAACACCCCTCGTCGCCGATGAGAGATCAACGTCGTGTACCGGAAGAGGACCACCATCGAAGAGAACAACGACTCGTACGCGAGATCCCGTGTCCGAAGGATGTCAACACCGTGTACCCGAGTCACCCACGCCAAGGGGCCGAGATCTCGTGTTCGAGTTATCAACACCGAATACCCTGAATAACGAGGTGTCGTACACCCTAGAAGGACTTAGTCTCTAGTTTGGGTACAGAGACGTAACCGTCCGCCTACGAAATGGTGACACGAAATGGTCCTTTTGGGACACTAAAATAAAAATTGGAACCGAAAAGTCCTAAACAGGGACCCAGTGTCATTGAACCCCAACGTTTCTCAGTCTGTGCTGAACCGTTGACTTGTTGTCTCATTTGATAGCAAGTCAGTCACAAACCAGTCTCCAACACAAATTCGAGGAACACAGACATTCTGAAAACGGTCCACAAATCCCCAGACACATATCGATTCACTTAGGAAAAAGTTACCTTTCTTTTCTTCCGTGTTACATTCTCGACACTCAATTCAAAATAAGTCACAAAATGACTCCAGACATAGGGTCCTTTATCAGAGAGACATCGAGACTCTCCAGTCGAGACTTCTCCATCCGTGTCTTCGGTCCTATATATACTAAAACTGATTCCTTTCAATACTGGTTGGATCTGTCGTATAAGTTTTCGTCTCTGTAATGAAACGGTTGTTTCCAGGCAGATCAGTTCCGATATCAAAAAGGTCATCAGTACATACCTAGACTCTCAACCTGACACTTCTTTCGACTCACGGATTCTTAACTACGAAAACTTGACACCACAACCTCTTCTGAGAATTCTCAGGGGACCTGACGTTCCTCTAGGTTGGTCAGGTAGGATTTCCTCTAGTCAGGACCCATAAGTAACCTTCCTGACTACAACTTCGACTTTAAGGTTATGAAACCGGTGGACTACGTTTGTCGACTAAGTAAACTTTTCTGGGACTACGCTAAGCAAAGTATATACTATAATATGTACAAAGTTACGGTAAGAGGGTTTAGTAGGGTGGGAGAGGGAGAGGGTGTCTCAGGTTTTCTGACAAGATACATAGACACAGAGAAAACGACAGAGCGTATGTCCCGATAGTAATGGTAAAAAGATTTAAGGTATATATACGTAATGATATTTACTTAACGGTCAGGTCCAAGCTACGTACTATGACCTACGAACCCCGACCACGTGGCCCTGCTGGGTCTCCACTATGCCCCTTCCTCCTCCCTCCCCCAAGTCCTACCCCTTATGCACATATGGACACCGTCTAAGTACAACTACATACCGTTTTGGTTATGTTATAACATTTCATTAATTGGAGGTTAATTTTATTTATTTAAATATAATTTTTTTTTCTTTTCTGGGACTACGACCCTTTCTAACTCCCGTCCTCCTCTTCCCCTACTGTCTCCTATTCTACCAACCTACCGTAGTGGCTGAGTTACCTGTACTCAAACCCATCCGAGATCCTCAACAACTACCTGTCCCTCCGGACCGCACGACGTTAAGTACCCCAGCGTCTCAGCTTGTGCTGACTCGGTGACTTGACTTGACTTGACTTGACTCCCCTTATACATGTCACTTCGTATGTAAGGTCATTTTCGAATGACGATTAGTACTCCCGAAGGGACCACCGAGTCTACCATTTCATAGACAGACGTTACCCCCTCTGGACCCAAACTAGGAACCCAACCCTTCTAGGGGACCTCTACCGTTGGGTGAGGTCATGAGAACGGACCTTTTCAGGTACTTGCCTCCTCGGACCATCCGATGTCAGGTACCCTAGTGTTTCTCAGTCTGTTCTGACTCGTTGAAGTGACCCCTCAGTACTCCTTGTCCATAGAGTCAATTACTAAAATTTAAAAAAATTACATACTCTTCTATATTCTTAGACCCAACTAAGTTGTAGAAGGTACTATAGATCGATAGAGCCCCCGGACAAAAAGGTTTCATGTCTCACGGAGTAGGACAAAAAGTAGGACTTAAGAAAGGTCCCACATGACAACCAGTCGTTACCGTCACTGAATACTGAATTTGGAACATCTTTGTTTATTACCCGTTGTTTAAGAAACAAAAAGAAACAAAATATGGGAAGTTCGGACAAGGTGCGGAAGGAGACTAAGATTCACCTACGTCGGATCGTATACGTGTGTCAGAAGGACTGGAGGTGTTAACACCCACTAAGGTCCTCCCGAGACTAACCAACAGAAAGGGACCAAAGAGAAGTCATGTGAACACTGACAAGACTGTAAAAGGAACACAATCACGATGGTCGCAGAAGAATTAATAGGAGGTGGTGTCAGAGGTAACAAAAACTGTTACAAATATTCGTACCTTAAAAGATGATGGAAAAGGTGGGGAAGGGTCGTAGTAGAGTGTCTCGTCCTCATAGTGAGTTCATTTTCGTCCAGGGACGGAAGTCGAGAGGACGTCACTAAGTCCGAGCAGGGTCCTCTTTTCCGTCCGAAACTCCTACTTCTTAACATGTCGAGACGGACTCCCGTAACTGAAGGGAAACAGAGTCCCTGTCGGGACTCACGAACTGTGACTGGTCCACAACGACCAGGTGTCACGAAAGTTAAGACACCATTTCCCTTGTTCCGAGACCAAAATCAAACAAAGACCCTTATGGGGGAGAACTAGAAAAAGACGAATAGTTGGTCGTAAACCCTCAACTACCTGAGTTTTATCTTACTTAGAGTAACAACACATGTTGACTTTTGAGGGAAGGAGAGGTCTTATTCGGGTAAACAAAACATAAATACCTCCAAATGGGGTAACCTCACCTCTTCTCTACAGCTTGAAGATGGACTAAACACTTGACCAAGTAACAAAGAAGCCTACGATTCCAAACGAAAATCTCCACGGTAAACATAAAATAGAAAGACAAAAATTTCCTACCATTTTCAAAGTAGACAAGGATTCCTTTTCAGAAGACCTTGTGTAAGACCTTTTTACCAGACTAATGTCGATACTTGAATACTGATTCCCTTTTTTTATTCTACTTTACTTTGAGAAAACTTTAAGGTCTTGATCAAGAAAAACGTATACGTCAATTCTCTTTGGAACGAACTATTTTATGGAAAAATTAAGACTGGGATTCTCTTGTGTTTATAAAACGGGGTGGAGTACTAGGTAAGGACGGGAGGAGTCAAGACAAGATACGGGATCCTCGTATCTAAAAAAGACCTAATATATAGGAGTCCGAATCAAAGACCAACCTCAGCGAAACCCAAACTGGTTACTTCATGTGACTGTCTTGAAACCTCCCGTCTCTCTCTTCTGTTGTATAAAGAAAGAACGAGGGAGGGGCTAAACCCGACACAAAATAATTGTCACTAATGGTTCTTGAAATAACAATTACTACCCGGCTGAAGTAGAGGACGGTCTTCCATTGAAAAGATATCGATATCGAGGGTGGTCCGAGGTCAAAAATAAAAAAAAATTTTCGAGAACGGAGAAATCCGGAACCCATTGACGAAGGACGATAACGACGACGACGACGACGACGACGACGACGATTCAGCGAAGTCAGCACAGGCTGAGACACGTTGGGGTATCTGCCGTCGGGTGGTCCGAGGGGGTAGGGACCCTAAGAGGTCCGTTCTTGTGACCTCACCCAACGGTAAAGGAAGAGGTTACGTACTTTCACTTTTCACTTTCATTTCAGCGAGTCAGCAAAGACTGAGAATCGCTGGGGTACCTGACGTCGGATGGTCCGAGGAGACAGGTACCTTGAAAGGTCCGTTCTCATGGCCTCACCCCACGGTAACGGAAGAGACGGACGATAACGATCAGAGACTTATAGAGTTTCGTCTCTGTAATGAAACGGTTGTTTCCAGGTAGATCAGTTCCTATACCAAAAAGATCACCAGTACATACCTACACTCTCAACCTGACACTTCTTTCGACTCACGACTTCTTGACTACGAAAACTTGACACCACAACCTCTTCTGAGAACTCTTAGGGAACCTGACGTTCCTCTAGGTTGGCCAGGTAAGATTTCCTCTAGTCGGGACCCACAAGAAACTTTCCTGGCTACGATTTCGACTTTGAGGTCATGAAACCGGTGGAGTACACTTCTCAACTGAGTAACCTTTTCTGAGACTACGACCCTCCCTAACCCCCGTCCTCCTCTTCCCCTGTTGTCTCCTACTCTACCGACCTACCGTAGTGGCTGAGCTACCTGCACTCAAACTCACTTGAGGCTCTCAACCACTACCTGTCCCTCCGGACCGTACGACGTTAAGTACCTCAGCGTTTCTCAGACTGTGCTGACTCGCTGACTTGAATTGACTTGACCCATAGAGTTTTAGGGATTAAACCAGAGAATTAGAACGTGTAATAGAGAAACTTATCAGGGATGTAAGTTCAAAGAACTGGGTCGGCTCAACCTAAGAAAAAGGACGACCCTTAGATACGACTATTTCTACACGACTACATCCCGGATCTAGATAACGACGATAAAACAAGGGTAGTGTCACCAGTCGAGTTCCCACTTCGAATATACATTCATTCTCGTACTTCTCTTATAATTAGTTTAACATGAACTTCGGTGTATAGAAGACTTATGTTGAATAACTTTATTCTTGTCCATCTATGAAGAAATTATACTATTTTTATATATACTTGAAGATTGTTCTTCAAGAAGTACGGACTCCTTATTTATGATCTTCGTAAGGGTATTTTTAGTCCTTCTTCTGTTCCGACAATAAAAAGTGTGTTAATAAATTAATTAATTAATTAAATTTAACCTTCTATTGACGTGATAACACTACCAAAAACGGTATGTACTTAACCGAAGTCCATATGTGTAAGTGTCTTAATTTGTATCATAAATATAACCTTTCCTCCGTTCTAATAGTAATGACGTTTACTTTGTTTGGACTGTCTCAGTTAATTTTTGATAAACTTTGTAATCCTTGAGGTATTTCTCCGACCAATATTTTAGTAATACGTTTTTTGTTAATGAAAGTATATATTTTTATTATTTGTCATGTACATTCTATTTATAAGTTAAACATTATTAGTCCTTTCCATTCGATGAATTCTTATTTGGAATTTTTATACGTTTTATATAAGTAAGTGTGTTTATAAATGACTATTTGATCACACGCTTCGTTACAAGATTCTCAGTACAAAAAAATACTATAAATATAACTTTTACTCCGTTCTAATAGTAATGACGTTTACTTTGTTTCGACTTAGTTAATTTTTGATAAACTTTGAAATCTTTGAAGTATTTCTCCAACGAATATTTTAGTAATACGTTTTTTGTTGGTGAAAGTATATATTTTTATTTGTCGTACATTCTACAAGTTAAAGATTGTTAGTACTCCTTTCTATTCGATTTCTTATGTGAAATTTTTGTACGTTTTATATAAGTAAGTGTATTCATAAATGACTATTTGATCACACGGTTTGTTACAAAATTCTCAACAAAAAATACTATAAATGTAACTTTTCTTCCGTTCTAATAGTAATTACGTTTACGTTGTTTCGACTCTCTGAGTTAATTTTTGATAAACTTTGATTTTTGCAGTGTTTCTCCAACGAATATTTTAGTGATACGTTTTTTGTTAGTCAAAGTATATATTTTTATTTGTCTCGGACATTCTATAAGTTAAAGATTATTAGTACTTCTTTCTATTCGATGAATTCTTATTTGAAATTTTTTATACGTTTTATATAAGTAAGTGTCTTCATGAATCACTATCGGATGTCACACAGTTCGTTACAAGATGAAAAAAACAAATCAAAAATTAAACATTTTTTGTGTGAAGTTTTATTTTTGTTTTAGGGTATAGTATGTTTACAAATATTATTAATTAAATAGATTCGTTGTGTGTATGTACAAGTCAACATTTTACAATTGATTTAAAGACACTGTATATACGAAAAAATTTATGGTTCTTGCAATGTCTCAATTGTTCTCAGGATACCTGTTAGATCATCAGTTACACAAAAAGAATTCAGAAGTGAAATTGCG
>SJYO01002879.1:0-10000 GCA_006410555.1 Capra ibex | reverse complement strand
CGGCTAATATGTCTCACTTCATTCGGTCTTTCTTTTTGTGGTTATGTCATATGATTGTGTATATATACCTTAAATCCTTCTACCGTTACTGCTGGGACATACGTTCTGTCCTTTTTTCTGTGTCTACACATATTGCCTGAAAACCTGAGTCTCCCTCTCCCTCTCCCACCCTACTAAACCCTCTTACCGTAACTTTGTCCATATGATAGTACATTCTCAACTTAGCGGTCAGATACAGACTACGTCCTATGTCGTACGAACCCCGACCACGTACCCCTACTGGGTCTCTCTACAATACCCCTCCCTCCACCCTCCCCCCAAGTACAAACCCTTGCGTACATTCTTAATTTCTAAAATTTTAATTTTTTTTATTTTATTTTTATTTCATTTATTTTATTTTATTTTGTTTACCCTGGATTAATTTGAATTTTCGAAAACGTGTTGCTTCCTTTGATATTCGTTCCACTTTTCTGTCGTAAGTCTTACCCTTTTTTATTATCGTTTACTTCGTTGTCCTTTTATTGATTGGATTTTTTATATGTTCGTTGAGGACGTGAGTTAAGGTCTTTTCATTCGCTGGGTTAGTTTTTTACCCGGTTTCTTGATTTGTCCGTAAAGAGGTTCTTTGTGTATGTCTACCGATAGTTTGTGTCCTTTTCTACGAGTTGTGTTGAATACTAGTCTCTTTACGTTTAGTTTTGGTGTTACTCCACGGTATAGTCCGTCCATTCTTTCCGACGATAGGTTTTCAGATGTTTGTTATTTACAAACTCTCCCACCCCTCGTTTTCCTTGGGAGAGTGTGACAGCCACACTTAACTTTGATCATGTCGGTGATACCTCTTGTTACATTTCTAAAGAGTTTTTGGACCTTTATATTGACGTTAAGGAGACGACCCGTATGTGTGGTTTCTTTGGTCTTAATTTTCTGTGCACGCGGGGTTACAAGTAACGTCGAGACAAATGTTGTCTATCCTGTACCTTCGTTGGATCTACAGATAACCGTCTGTTTACCTCTACTTTAAACACCATATATACCTGTCATCTGATAATGAGTCGATAATTTTTCTTACGTAAACGTAGTCAAGATTTCACCACCTACTTCGACCTCGGATAATACGTCTCTCTTCATTCAGTCTTTCTTTTTAATTACGTATATATACCTTAAATCCTTCTACCATTGTTACTGGGATATACGCTCTGTCGTTTTCTCTGTGTCTACATTTCTTGTCTGAAGTCCTAAGACACCCTCTTCCGTTCCCACGTTACCAAACTCTCTTATCGTGACTTTGTACATATAATAGTATATACTTTGTCTAGAGCGGTCAGGTCCAGGCTACGTACTCTTTCCCACGAGTCCCGACCACGTGCCCCTACTGGGACTTTCTACCCTACCTCTCCCTCCACCCACCCTCTTAGTCCTACTCCTTTACGTACACTAAGTGCACTTGCATACCGTTTTTGGTGGTGTTATTACTTTTCATTAATTGGAGGTTAGTTTTATTTTAAAATTTTACTCCATTTTTTATTTTTCTAATCTTTTATAACATTGACTCTTATTTTGGTGTCGTATAGTCTTAAGTACTCTACGTATAGATCTTCACGAATATTAAAATTTACGAACATAATTTTTTCTTATTTTCGGATTCAGTTACGTTTCTTTTTAGCGTTTGAGGGAGTTTCAAAAGTCGTTTCCGGTGTATATCCTTTGTACTCCCTCCCCACACTAATCGACAACGTTTGAAGAACGACAGTCTAGAACACCAGAACTCCATTCCTCCACCAGTCGATTGACACAGGATATTAGGAGTTCCCTTTGTTTATAATAAGGGATACGGGACTTTCCTCTAAGGTTTCTAACTGAAAATGGAAGGTTCCAGGACCAACGTTCCTCCCCCAGGGACATATCGGACCAATAAGACAGACTCTTGTAAGTAGATCGTGGGTTAGAACAATTAAGGTCGTCACGGGTCAGGGTCGACCTTCTCCGTCTAGAGTCAAGAGACACGGGAAGGGAATGGTTCCGGGGGTGTGTGACGGGTCGGTGGAAGTTACTCCCTTGGTCCATCGGTCGTACGACGACTGGGAGTCGGAGGAGTCAGATGGGTTTACCCCTCGACCCAGGACATGTGACACTGGGTACCTCTGACGGTGTCGGTAAGTCTGTGTCTCCACCCCTACCCTGTGTAACGGGTAACAAAACTTTGGACCCGGTCCGGTCACTCACCTAGGTCGTTCCCGAGGTCCTGAGACGTCCTGTGTCGGACAGAAGTTCGAACAGGTTCGAGGTGTCAAGTAATGGGTCGGGTTCCGGGTTCCCGGACCTCCCGGGGCACCCTTCCGACATTATATAGAAAGTCATGTGAGACGACTCTTCGAAAGACAACCACCACAACCCAAAACATTGAAGGGATTACCAGAACCCGACTCCGGACGTCGGGACAAAAGGCAGGACGGAGATAATGTGATAGAAGGAACTACTCGAATAACTTGGACACTCATTTTCAACCATTGAACCCGGTAGTACCCGGTAAAGGTGATCGGACTGCTGGTGTAAGATGAGACAAAACGATTGCGTCCCTATACTTGAAGTGTTACAGTACACTACATTTCCGAAAACAGACGGAGATTGACTTCATAAATTGAATCGTATTACAGGAGTTCCTGTATATGTCCCGATGGTAAATAAATAAGTGACGACCTTAACATCAACTGTACATTACACAAAGGTTGTTAGTATAAACCTGATGTCTACGTATTGTCACAACGAAATCAAAGACGACCTGTATACAGTGTGACTTAGTTAAAATCCACATGCAGTCAAGTCAAGTCAAGTCAAGTCTGCGAGTCAACACAGGCTAAGAAACACTGGGGTACTTAACGTCGTGCGGTCCGAAGGGACAGGTAGTAGTTGAGGGCCTCAAGTGAGTCTGAGTGCAGGTAGCTCAGTCCCTACGGTAGGTCGGAAGAGTAGGAGAGAACAGGGGAAGAGGAGGACGGGGGTTAGGGAGGGTCGTAGTCTCAGAAGAGGTTACTCAGTTGAGAAGCGTACTCCACCGGCTTCATGACCTCAAAGTTGAAATCGTAGTAAGGAAGGTTTCTATAGGGGCCCGACTAGAGGAAATCTTACCTGACCTACCTATAAGAACGTCAGGTTCCCTGAGAGTTCTTAGAAGAGGTCGTAGTGTCAAGTTTTCGTAGTTAGGAAACCGTGCGTCGGAAGAAGTGTCAGGTTGAGAGTGTAGTTATGTATGCAGGACAGTTAAAACCTAAGGGAAGGGTAAATACAGTGTTTTCGTCAGTTCAAGGAAAGAAGAAAGTGAAAAGAGTTTTGTACCATCAAAAATTTTAAATTGACCCCCAATTAATGTTATGTTATAATACTACCAAAGACAGTACGTAGTTTATAATTATTCGGTATTCACGTGTCCGTAGCGTGGGTAGGACCTCGGCGAGGGTGTAGGGAAGGATGCGATAAGAAGACCCAACAGGGTCTGCGGAACGAAGCGTACGGGACGAAGTACGTCTACTTTTGCACCTACTACTAAAAAGATGTGTTTTATACGTTAAAATAGATAAAGTGTACACTCTTTTACCCACGTCTACATAGATGGACTTTATCCTTCAACCGTAAAGTGCAAACTTTGAGATGAACATATTAAAAGGAGTAGTATACGCCTTAGAACAGACAAAGTGTCTCCATGTGGACACGTGTACAAAAGGATGTACTTACCCCTTAAGATATATAAAATCTATACTTTTCAACTCGTATATGAAGCGAAGAACTTAAGACTTTGACATATGTAAAGGATATACTTTTAGAGTTACTTTAAAATGACTGTACTTCACGCATTAATACTAAACCCCTTCGTTATACCTTAACTTTAATAGAGATAAAGTATTTGCTTTAAGACCCGTGGTGGCAAAAGAGCACTTTATGAATTAGGAAACATAAAGATTACATATTTTGTTCCTGACAGGTGGTACTTTATACCTCAAGAGATATAAAGGACATAGTTTTAGATCCGTAATAAGAGGAGGTACTTTCAACCTGCAGAGATATAAGGTATAGACTTCTGGTCTTACTTGTAAAAGGACACTCTTTATTTCTTTAGATACGTAAAGTACGCTTGGTGACCAAGAAGTCAGAGACTTTGTGGACAAACGTAAACACAGAGACACACAACGTGCGCACACACAAGGACACACATGAACACAGTGGACAAACACACACACCCAGACACTCACACAGTCCGGATTCCATCCACGAGTCACACTTTGTGGTCTGTAGGATCCTCTGTCTCACACTCGTCACCTTTGACAGGTCCGAGAATTGGAGTCACACGGGTGGAATTGATACCCCGGCCCTCCATCCTCATAGATTACCAGTCCTCCTCGTGAAACCCGGTGAACTTTGTGAATGTCCTTATCGAGACCAGGAGACCCTTCACGTAGGGGTCCGTGTGTAGGAATTGATGGGTCCACGGAGGAGATTCGGCGTCCGGTCCCCCTTTACGGTTCTCGACTGTCTGTCATCCGGCCCCTCCCCCCCGGCCCCCCACTGCCCCCCTCGCCAGACCCCCTCTTCCACCCATCCGATCCCCGACGTGACACCCCGAGTCTGTCGATCGCTCCTTTCACGTGACGAAGAAGGAGTCTCCTACCGACGTAAGAACTGTGACGAGTTCGGATTCCGTGTTCAAATCCCTACTGAGATTTCGTGCACGTGTAGCCACTCCAACCGTATTCGGGAGGGGGTCGGGCGGGTGGAAGGGGGTGGGGGAGGTGGCACGTGAGGGGAGGGTTGGGGGGTTGGGACCGGGGAAGGGAGGATGAGGGGGGTGGGGGTTGGGCACCGAACGTCTAACCTAGCCTTCACTCGTTGAGACTTGGACTCCATGGGTCCTTTGGACAGAGTGGACACACCTAGGGACTCGTGTGCCTCAGCGGGTGACGGGGTCCCCGTTAAAGTTCGAACTCCTACTAACGTCGCCGTCCACCGGACCGAGAGGGTCAGCGAGGAGTCCGTGACGATGTAACAATCCGTCCGTTTACCGAACTCTCCTGTGCGGGTGAAACGTGACCTGGCCCAAACTGGCGAGAAGTGCACGACGGTCTTCCGGGTCTTAAGGTTCCCCGCACAGGTTTCTCGATTGCGGTAATCCGAAGTAAACTAACCAAGACACTACTCCAGACCTCCAGTCCCACCTCTCAAGTTGGGGAAGGGCGGCGGTATAATCTGCACGCACCACCGTGTCCCAAGACGCGTACGCAGAGAGGGAAAGGGACAAGCAGCCGACACCCGTTCATTGGGCAACCTCATGGTCCATATGACGCCGCCCACCCGTCTGACACGCCCCACAGACGGCACCAGATAACAGGTCGAACAAACGTCGAGCCCCGATGCCGCTCTTGTCTTACCTCTCACTCTGCCCCGGTCTTCTTCCGCCGTCGTGAGGTCCTAGGACCTAGAATCAACACTCGGGCCCAGAAGTGCTCCCTCCCAGGGACCCCGGATGGTCGGACCACCCCCGCCGTCTCCGCTACGTCCGGGGTCCACCACACGGTCCGCTCCTCCGGCAGGAAAAGACCCACCTCCTTCCACGCCGGGACCTCCTCCCTCTCCACCGCCGTTAGCCCGTCCTTAATCTGTCCTAAGCGGCCACAATCTGTAGTACCTCCTGTGCCTCCACCACCACATGGTCCTTGTCCTCGTCCACAGGAGCCTCCTCGTTCCGGTCCTTGTAGGTTCCGGGCCTTGGGGCTCACTGGCCGGACGTGATCTCCGTGACCACCGGGACGTCGACCTCAACCTAGGGCACTTATTCTTTCGGGTTTCCCGCGTACGAGCGGACTTTGTATTCTTGACGGTCTCCGCCTCCCACGTAGATCTTGTGTCTTCACGGTAGTAGGTCCCTTAGGGACCGAAGACCCAGTTTCAACATAGGGAACCACACCACGAACACTTAACACACACATACACACACACACACACACACACACACACACACACACACACAAATTGGACCCGATGACGTCCTCGTCCAATGTCTAGACCGTCAAGACCATGTTTTAAATGCAAAAACCTACTACACATAACCAATGGCAGGACGTATAGACAAGGACTTTCATCCACACTACAGGAACGCAAGACCAATCGTGTTTGACTATGAACCCGAAATAAACGTCTCCAGAGTTAGTCCTAACAGTAATCGTGGTCCCTGAGAAGTCTCTTTTCCGAACAGACCTTAGGTCAAGAAGAGGTTTTTCGACTCACTTAAACCCCCACTCCAACACTACTCATTCACCAGTATGGACAAGATCGATCCTCACGAACAAAAGGTGTTCATTCGATTGAAAGTTCCCCGACGCTACTTCGAATACGAGAATCCTTCTCTTGGAGACCTATCGCGCACGTATCCGTGTCGGAACCTGGAGTAAGTCGTAAGTATGTCAAACGCAGTTCTCTTTACACTGCTCAATTGATCATCGTTCAACTTCAGTTTGTCACGGTAAGATTGAGAAATCCGATCGAAACAAAAAGGTCGTGAAAAGAGAGATCATATATCTCCGAGGAACTGAATTTCGTCAAATACTTGGTGGGGGTTTACAGTTAAAACTACTCGTCGGTTCTACTCCTGTACGAAGTGAAGTACTGGTTGAACTTCCAGTCCGTCCCCTGTGACTCCTAACACCTCCCCTCCACTGACCCGCCCCTGTACCAAATAGGGATTTTGTGCCTTCCTGTCGAGAAGACATTTCTCCCACGTACGGATGGGGTGGGAGGTCGAGGGGTGTGAAACAGGACCGTCCACCTCCTTATGTCCGTAGGGTGGGTAGTGACGTTCTAGTGTAACAGGAAAGCCTCCTTATCCATAAAGGTCTTACTTCACTAACAATTCCTCATAGACTAATTGCAGTGACCATTCTTCGTCGAGGGACCTAAACCCTCCACCCCCGTCTTTTCACATCCAACTTAACCTTTCACTAAATCCAGAAAGAGGGTATACGGAAAAGGACGTCCTATAGTTCGTAGAACAAGCTGAGGTCAAGTCACCATGGTCCGCAAACTTGCATTCCGTATGTCGGCGTCCGTGGTACTGTCGTCGCAATTGAAGAAGTTGACCAAGAAACTGGTGTTGAAGAGTCCCAGACTGACCTAACGACTCCACCCCAGGGTACATCGGTGACCCGGTCTTGACCACTATTTACAACCTCAACCACCACCATGTACCCTCCCGAGTACCAGACCGGTCGGGACACGACTGGAACGAGTAAAGGGACCGTCTAGTAGTATTTCCTAGACACCGGGTTAGGAAACGTCATGATACACTTCTCCTTCCGAGGTGGTGTTCTCCATGACCTTCCTGTTCTCCACTCCGCGGGTCCCAGACTCGTGACCGTATGCACAACAGGTCCTTGAACCCAGCAAATAAAGTGAACACCTCTTTCACTCTGAGGCACCTTATGTCTCACTGTGGTCCCGTACTCCCTTAGTCGTTCTCTGTCGTTCCCATGTCCTGACATCACTTCTTGTCCAAGACTCCGTCTCCTTCACCGGACCGATCCGGTCTCAGTGAGGTCAAATTCAGTCGACGTGTAGAGACTTAACAGTAAGGTACCGGTTGTTCAGGTGGGAGTCCGAAGAGAATTTAACCCTGGGTGGACGATAAGGAGTACTTCAGGGGAAAGGATTTTCCAGACACTCAGAGGAAACACGTTCCGCGAAGGGGGTGACTGGGTAGTAAACTAAGGTAAAACTAGTAGTGTGAACAATACACAAAATTTAAAGAAAATGTGGAAAAAGTAGACGGTGGGAGTAAGACTCTCATGACTGGTGACACGGCCTAATACCTCTTCTCAGAAAATAATAAAAATTGACCTCCTATCAATAAAATATTATGGTACTGTCCAAAACGAGATGTAACCGGTTGTACACAGGGGGGTTTACGACTTGGGTAGTGGGTGACTGGACGGGATGGACAGAAAGACCCAACAGGGTGTCGCACTGAAACCAACGGAATGAAGTACGTAGTTTGAGCGTGACCAGTAGACAAAATGTATTCGATTACATTTACAAAATCCCGATAAAAGAGTATAATTGGGTGGTAGTGGTAGAGGGTGACTCAGCTTTCAGACAAGAAATATACAGAGACAGAATAAACGACGGGACGTACAACCTACAAGTCATAGTGGATGTTCCAGGAGTTGAGGTACATAAACATAATTGTATGCCACAAACAAAAAGAGAAAGACTGAATGACGTGAGTCACATTATCCGTGGTGTAAGTAAGGTAGAGTAATCTTGACTGGATCTAAACAAGGAAAAATCTTGACTCATTTGTATGGCAACACATAGGTATGAGGTTGAAGGAATAGGGAAGTACATGGCTACCTGTATATCCAACGAAGGTATAGGATCGATAACATTTATCAAGATACAACTTCTGACCCTACGTACACAAAAAATGATACACGAATCTCCTTTACATTTTCAAGTGTCTGTGAGAAGGGACCCTTGACTGAACTTTCTAAGTTCCACAGAAATCACAAAAATCTCTCCTATCCAAATGTATAAAGAAAGAGAGAGACAAAACTTTCCTTGGGGGAGGGGGGTCTAAAACTCTTTGAATGCTACCTCACAGGAGTAAATGGACTTTATCTTTTGACTTCTTCGACGAAGTGTACTTCTAGTTACCGGTCGTATCAAGAGAACCTACCCTTTAACTACTTCTCACCAGACCACGACTTTACCTAACTCGCCCTCTGTGTTTATTTGGACTTTATTAACACTTCCTATTTATTTTTCGTAGATGACGGACACAGACGAGTAACAGACCCGTCCTAAAGTCCTGTTTGTGAAGTCGACGTACATCCTAACAGTCAAATGACGCGCACTTAATGGTAGGTACCTCTAAACATCTCCCCCAATTCAGTATACAACCCCAACACAGCCCCTACGTCAAGAAGGATACCCCACCCCCAACCCCTCCTACCTCTTTCTTCTACTCCCCCGGTAATTGACACACAGACCTTCAAAATGTTCTCTTTACACCTACAAGTACCTCTCCCAGACCACTTGTTCCTGGTCTCTAACTTTGGCACCTTGTGTTAAAACAACCTTCCACCACGGGGTCCATAGAAGAGACAGTGTATAGTAGTCTGTAAAATTCTCATGTCTTGTTCCTTTTCCGGACTTGTAAGTTGAGTGATACTTGGATCTTTCGGTATACATATACTCGCACATATACTCACGTGTCAGTCGAAACGACTCTCAGGCGAAGGGTCTCGATCCAAAGGTCCATTGTACAATCCCCTAGTCCATAATCCACATACCTCCCCCCGACACCGGATCCCTCTTTCACTCCCCACCCTTCCGTCACTCCTATAATCAAAGACCATTTCCACTGGTCCCCTTTTATATTTAACGTTCCTTAGACTATTTCCTTTTGATTAGGGTAGTATCTACAAACTCCAGTACACTTGAGACAACAAAAAAGGTCCTTGAGTCAAATCCATGTGTCACACGTCCCCGTCTTCACTCCCCTTACTCCTACAATCCCGGTTCGATGGGTCGGTACACGAGACACAGGGTACGACGACGACGACGACGACGACGACGACAACGGTACCGAGTCACCATTTATAAGGAAAAAGTTCCTTTCGAATTCGATAAACGGGTTCCCGGAGATAGCCCGGTTCCACATCTTTATTGTAAAAAGAGTGCTCGGGAGACCACTGTCAAAGAGAAGGAACGACTTACCGAGTCGTCTCTTACAAAAGTTGGTGTTGTCTGGACAGGAAGTAGATCCGGAAACAACGATGAGACAAGTTCCCGGTCACCCTTGTGGACCTCGGATACCTCGAGTGACTTCCTGACGAGTCGCGAATCCCACCAGGAAGACTTCATCTACTGACGAAAGGTTCTAACACAGGTGGAGACCTAACCCGTTTCCTGTCTGACCGTGTTTATCCCATCCCTCTCAAGTTGTAGACATGGG
>SJYO01002857.1:0-10000 GCA_006410555.1 Capra ibex | reverse complement strand
ACTTGTTGTTGTTGATACTTCAATACTATTAATTCTTTTACGTCATAAACACGTTCCTATCTGTTTACTGTTGTACCTTGTCTTATCTCTCAGAGTTTATTCTGTCTGTATGAACGGAAAGACGAATACTACTTCCGTCGTGACGTCACCCCTTCTCCGAAAAGTCTTTTTCTAAGACTCAGTTAACCTACAGGTATACTTGGGACTGGGAATAGACTGTGTCTATAGTTAGGGTCTTCCTTACGTGTTATTATACGTTCTCTTTTTACTATTTTAAAGGCATTCTATGATTCTCTTACAAAAATGTTGGAAGATTATCCGTTTTAAGAAAAAATTTCCTATAGTCAAGTCAAGTCAACGAGTCAGCACAGACTGAGAAACGCTAGGGTTCTTAGCGTCGTGCGGTCCGGAGGGACAGGTAGTGGTTGAGGGTCTCAAGTGAGTCTGAGTGTAGGTAGCTCAGTCATTACAGTTGGTCGGTAAAGTAGGAGACAGCAGGGGAAGAAGAGGACGGGGGTTAGGGAGGGTTGTAGTCTCAGAAAAGGTTACTCAGTTGAGAAACGTACTCCACCGGTTTCATGACCTCAAAGTCGAAATCGTAGTAAGGAAGGTTTCTTTCGGGTCCCGACTAGAGGAAGTCTTACCTGACCAACCTAGGGGAACGTCAGGTTCCCTGAGAGTCCTCAGAAGAGGTTGTGGTGTCAAGTTTGCGTAGTTAAGAAACCGTGAGTCGGAAGAAGTGTCAGGTTGAAAGTGTAGGTATGTACTGGTGTCCTTTTTGGTATCGGAACTGATCTGCCGACAATCAGCCGTTTCATTACAGAGACGAAAACTTATACGATAGATCCAACCAGTATTGAAAAGGAGGTTCCTCATTCGCAGAAAATTAAAGTATCGACGTCAGTGGTAGACGTCACTAAAACCTCGGGGTTTTTTATTTCAGACTGTGACAAAGGTGACAAAGGGGTAGATAAAGGGTACTTCACTACCCTGGCCTACGGTACTAGAAGCAAAAGACTTACAACTCGAAATCCGGTTTAAAAAGTGAGAGGAGAAAGTGAAAGTAGTTCTCCGAAAAATCAAGGAGAAGTGAAAGACGGTATTCCCACCACAGTAGACGTATAGACTCCAATAACTATAAAGAGGGTCGTTAGAACTAAGGTCGAACACAAAGAAGGTCAGGTCACAAAGAGTACTACATGAGACGTATATTCAATTTATGCGTCCCACTGTTATATGTCGGAACTGCGTGAGGAGAAGGATAAACCTTGGTCAGACAACAAGGTACAGGTCAAGATTGACAACGAAGGACTGGACGTATGTCTAAAGAGTTCTCCGTCCAGTCCACCAGACCATAAGGGTAGACAAAGTCTTAAAAGGTGTCACATAACACTAGGTGTGTCAGTTTCCGAAACCGTATCAGTTATTTCGTCTTTATCTACAAAAAGACCTTGAGAGAACGAAAAGGGGACTAGGTCGTCTACAACCGTTAAACTAGAGACCAAGGAGACGGAAAAGATTTTAATCGAACTGGTAGTCCTTCAAGCACCAAGTACATAACGACTTCGGACCGAACCTCTTATAACTCGTAATGAAATGATCGTACACTCTACTCACGTCAACACACCATCAAACTCGTAAGAAACCGTAACGGAAAGAAACCCTAACCTTATTTTTGACTGGAAAAAGTCAGGACACCGGTGACGACTCAAAAGGTTTACACGACCGTATAACTCCCATCGTGAAAGTGTCGTAGTAGAAAGTCCTAAACTTTGTCGACTTGACCTTAAGGTAGTGAAGGTGATCGTAACAAACATCGCTACGAAGGTTCCGGGTGAACTGAAGTGTAAGGTCCTACAGACCGAGACCTACTCACTAGTGTGGTAGTACTAATAGACCCAGCACTTCTAGAAAAAACATGTCAAGAAGAGACATAAGAACGGTGGAGAAGAATTATAGTAGACGAAGATAATCCAGGTCTGGTAAAGACAGGAAATAGTTCGTGTAGAAATGTACTTTACAAGGGAACCATAGAGATTAAAAGAACTTCTCTAGAGATCAGAAAGGGTAAGACAACAAAAGGAGACAAAGAAACGTAACTACGAATTCTTCCGAAAGAATAGAGAAGAACGGAAAGAAACCTTGAGACGTAAGTTTACGAATATAGAAAGGAAAAGAGGAAACGAAAAACGAAAAGAAGAAAAGTGTAGGTAAACATTCCGGAGAGGTCTGTCGGTAAAACGAAAAAACGTAAAGAAAAGGCACCCCTACCAGAACTAGAGACAGAGGACATGTTACAGTGCTTGGAGTAAGGTATCAAGTAGTCCGTGAGATACATAGTCTAGATCCGGGAATTTAGATAAAGAGTGAAGGTGACATATTAGTATTCCCTAAACTAAATCACTTGCAGCTGTAAGATCCTTAGTCGCTTGATTTTACCTGACCTTACGCACTTAAATTGAGTCTACTGGTAATATAGATGATGACACCCGTCCTTAGGGAGTCTTCTTTACCTCATCGGTAGTACCAGTTGTTTTCTCAGACTTTACGTCATGAACATACGTTAGAGTTTTTACTGTCTTACTAGAGACAAGCAGAGGTTCCGTTTGGAAAGTCATAGTGTCAATAGGTTCAGATACGGGGTTGGTCATTGTGACTTCTTCGACTTCAACTAGCCAAAATACTTCTGGATGTTCTTGAAAATCTTGATTGTGGGCTTTTTCTACAGGAAAAGTAATATCCCCTGACCTTACGTTTTCATCGTTCAGTTCTTTGTGGACCTCATTGTCCGTTTAAACCGGAACCTTACACCTTACTTCGTCCTGTTTCTGATATTCTCAAAACGGTTCCTTTACGTGACCAGAATCGTTTGTTGGAGAAGGTTGTTGCGTTCTCTTCTGAGATGTGTACCTGCAGTGGTCTACCACTTATGGTTTTAGTCTAACTAATATAAGAAACGTCGGTTTCTACCTCTTCGAGATATGTCAGTTGTTTTTGTTCTGGTACTCGACTGACACCGAGTCTAGTACTTGAGGAATCATGGTTTAAGTCTGAGTTTAACTTCTTTCATCCCTTTTGACGATCTGGTAAGTCCGTACTGGATTTAGTTTAGGGAATACTAAATTTCCCACATTCTTCGTAATTCACATGTCTTTTTACAACCATTCAATTTAAATGTATTCTAATTCTTTACTCAAGAAGTTTCCTGTGGTAAACTAATTGTTTTACTTTTATTTTTAGTTCCCAATTTGTACCTTTTATTCATTGTGTATAAACGTAGGTTTCTGTAACAGTACCATTGAACATTATAGTACAAACATTATCAGTTCTTGACCTTTATTGAGTCTAGATATGACAGTCATCTTACTTAGTTATGTACCGATACACTAGTAAGTTTCCGTATGAGATGTCATTATTTTTTTTATTTCACGATGTTATATGTTGTAGTACTCACTTAGGGTTTGTATTAAAATTCAGATACTTTAATCTATTTTTTCTACTTTGTACACCGTAGTAAAATGTATTTCAAGTTTGTGACTATTTTGAGAGACGGTCATCTTCAAGCCATTCGTGAAAAGGGACAGCTCCTCCCTTCTGTGTTTACGACCCCTGTTGTCACTGACACCACGACCCTGTAAGAGAAACGACGAGATCCGACCCCAAGTATGACTCCAGATATGAATGACGAGGATATAAGAAAAGATACTAATGTACACTCGTTGTTACAACGAATTTTTATATAATAAGGGGAAGTGTGAAGAACGGGACTGGACTCTTTACTTCCTTGTTACTCTTCTAGGTATAAAGTGGTGCTTTATTTAGAGACTGAAACTTCGGGTAAATTGGAGTGAGATGAGAACCTCTGTAAAGTGGGGTCCTCGTAGGACTCATGGTTATCGGGAAGGGAGAGAGAATGGACTCGTCTAGTGTCTCCGACACAACGGTACCCTTGTCAGTCCTGGTGGGTCCCGTCAGTGTCCTGTTAAGGTGTCCTTCCTGAGACGGGGACTCGTCACTTTAGCCCGACAATCCTAGACTAGTGGAGGAAGGTGGTTCACACCAGGAGGTCTCTACCTTTACCGTTGAGGTGTCGGTTCGACTACTGTCTGTTGTAACCGTAACCGGTCTCAGGTTCCCCTCCGTGTCTCGTGAGAGGTAGCAGGTCTTTACAAGTAGAGGTGGACGGGGAGTGTGACTCTCCTCGGCAAACAGTACTCGGCCTGGAGACTCATAAGACCCTCTTCTTCTGTCTCAAAGTCGTTTTAATTGTACTGAAAGAGTGGACTTGTCCCACAAGTGTCTCCACTTTCCGCACTGGACGTAGAGTGGACTTGTCTGTTGAAGTCGTCGAGGTAACACCACTGTTCACGGGGGACCTGTCCCGTAAGACCCCGTCTGGGTCTCGAGTCCGAGGAGGGGGAGTGTGGACTTGAGAAGTCGGGTCTGGACCGGTAACCTGAGAGACTTCTCGAGTACAGGAACCTGTCTGTGTCGGAACGGTGTGGGGTCGAGACGTGTCTACTGGACCCGTCACCCCTCACACTTCAAAGGTAGTCTGTGACCCCAGGTCCGAAGAGGTCTTATGTGAAGATGAGCGGGACTCGTCCCAGGTAGGGGAGGTCGGTCTGCGTGTTTAGGATTCTCCTTTGTTGTTGTTTTGGTCAGTCAGAAGTACCATGACTGAACCGTTGACCTTTGGTGTGTAGTGTCCGTCACCTCACTTTCAAAAAGCAAAATCCTCACCTCGTACATCTCTCAGAAACTGTCAATCACAGTATCGACTTAAAAGTACTCGTCCAAAGACTTCTCTTTGGGTCCTCCTAATGTTCTAGTCAAACCTTACCGACTTAGGGTTCTTGTATATGAAACTCTGACCAATCTTTACACTTAAGGAACCAGATCCTCGGACCTTTCATGTCTCGGGTTAAGTCTAGTGACCTTACCGACTTATGACCTTTGTACACAAAATCGTAATAAACCTCTTCACTTAAAGAGTGAATCGTCGGATCCTGGATGTATGTCTAGGTTCCTATTACACATTAAAAGTCCGTGAATTTGTACTTGTATCTCTATACGTCTGGTCTTCGGTGGGTCTCCCTGCACCCGATACTCTAATCTCTGGATCGTAGGTCTGTTCGAATCTTTCGAAAGTACCCTGAACGTCCCGATTACAAGACTGGTCAAAAGAGAGGGTCTTAGATCAGGAGTTCACCAAATCCAATTCCTTTCAGGACTCCGACCTAACTACTCCCGTACGGTTGGACATCTACCCACTGTCGAGGTCTCTTCTTTATACCTGTGACAGAGATTAAGTGTAAATACAGTAGTGTAGAACAGAAAGATTATGAAAAACTACGGTTTTTTAAGGTACTTAAGGAAACCACTGGAGTCACCCTTCCCTTTACTCAATTCTTTTGAGTCTCTCCGTATCTCTCTCTCAGGGTCGGTAGAGAGAACTTTAGGATCCTAAACGACTTCTTAGATCCCCTCTCACACGACAGTCACCCTCAAATGGTCTATCGACTCAAAGGTGTAGCAGAGGATAATTTCCAAAAAGAAGAGTTTGTCCTGAGTATCCTTTACGATTCCCGACTATTATTACCTAAAATTATGATAGTAACATGATTAAGATTGGTGTCTTTTTATACGTAAGAAGAGTTCGTGTGTACCTTATCAGAGGTCCGATTCTATGTTAATTCGGAATTGTTTAAGTTTTTATATTTTATTAAAGTTCATAGAATGTACTAGTATTACCTTACCTTTATTTTAAGCTATTACTAGTCTTTTGTCCTTAAGCACTTATATGTTTTAATTTGGTGTGTGAGTATAAAATTCTACCAAAAGGATAAAGATACTTCTTACGATAAAGCTATCCTTAACGTAATTTAGATATCTCCTGAAACTCTTCATGTCCGTAAAATTGTTATGATTAAGAAAGTCCGGTCTTTGTGTCTTACTGAAAGGTAACTAGTTTGACAGAAGTCAAAGAAAGTACTTACAAAATGTTAACATTTTCTTCTACCGTATAACGGTTTTTCTTCCTCTACCTCGTCCTTTACTCGTTTGTTCGGTATTAAACCTCTTCCAGGCAGATCAGTTCAGATACCAAAAAGGACACCAGTACATACCTACACTTTCAACCTGACACTTCTTCCGACTCACGGTTTCTTAACTACGAAAACTTGACACCACAACCTCTTCTGAGGACTCTCAGGGAACCTGACGTTCCTCTAGGTTGGTCAGGTAAGACTTCCTCTAGTCAGGACCCGAAAGAAACCTTCCTTACTACGATTCGACTTTGAGGTCATGAAACCGGTAGAGTACGATTCTCAACTAAGAAACCTTTTCTGAGACTACGACCCTCCCTAACCCCCGTCCTCCTCTTCCACTGCTGTCTCCTACTCTACCGACCATCCGTAGTGAGTGAGTTACCTACACTCAGACTCACTTGAGGTCCTCAACCACTACCTGTCCCTCCGGACCGCACGACGTTAAGTACCCCAGCGTTTCTCAGCCTGTGCTGACTCGCTGACTTGACTTGACTTGACTTCAACTTTTTCGGAGTTATACCTATTTATACGTTTATAAACACCGTTTGTGTACAACTTATCCAACAATCGTATGATGTAGTGGGAGACGAGGAGGGTAGGTGGTGGATTTGACGATAGGAAAGAGTAAAGAGGGTGAAGTCTGTTCGTTTGTGGTAAAATTTTCTATGTCTACCTACCTTTTCTTTTAGTCTTTCCCATCGATGACGACTTCTTCATCCTACATCCACCCCATATACCGTACGTTCTACCCTAGTTCCTTCAAAACTTTGATTTCCTCCTTTTGGTTTTATTTTCAAGTAGTAAAACAGTAGTTTCCTTGTGTGAAACTTGACTTACTTCTATTGGGTTACTTTGTTGAAACAAATTAAGTAGTTCTTGTTAAGGGACTAAAGACCCATACAAGACTAATAAATGAAGACTTCAAGAAGGACCATTTCCTGACGAATCACTACGGGTTGTAGGTTGGTTTCTTAATAATCTTAAAGGTTTTCTCTCTTTACATTGGGTGTTGTGTAAAAATTTTTTGTTAGTAAATTTCGTCCAAGTCTTTTATGTCTTTACTAACTTAACTGACTTCTCGAGAAATTTAGGGATTATAGTTATACGACTTACTTCGTATTTTTATTTGTCCCTCTTTTTGATCCTTTTTATTTGTTTACTCTGAAGACTTTGACTTTTTATATCATAACCTTACTTGTTAATAAACCTTATTAATGTGTTCTCTGATGTGTAACGTCTTATTTTCTTAATCCTTCATTTTGTGTCGTCATCTTTGATAGATTGAACTTGGTTTCCCTCACTTTTACGTCTTTTTATACTTACCTTTGAGTCACCGTACACCCTATTACAGTTTTATATCTTTTATAGAAATAAACCTCTAAGTCTTATTCCCTACATGTCTTTTTATAATTCTTTTCTATTTAAAAGGGTTCATAATTTTTTACATTCGGGTGACTAGGTTTTTCGATTTGTTTGGGGTTTGTTCTATTACTTTGGTAAGAGTCTTTTGAACTGTTACATAAATAACTTTAAGTAACCATTTGTTTGTTTGTTTTCATACAATTCTCGTCGGTCCCTTCAAACTGTGTAATATATATCCCTTGTTTTCCTATTCATAATAAATGACTGAAAAAGAACCTCCGTTACTTTCAGTCTACTGTTACATTCTCGTATAAATTTCATAACCCTAACCCGTAAACAATGGGATTTTAACTTAGTGGGTTCTTTTATTAAAAGTTTTGACTTACTTTTAATTTTACTAAAGTCCATTTACTCTCTACTATCTTAACCTCCGGTGGTCTGTGTGTGATGTGTTTTGACGGAGTCCTTCAAGAAGTTCGATTTCCCTCTACTGCCGTCTACTTTTGTCCCTAGGAGAGTTTCGATATCTCTGACGCGATTTACAACTAAGAGATAATCTTCTAAATTCCGTTTTTATCATCGTCGTTTCATATTCTAAGTATTATTTAAATATTTGTCTTACATACTGTTACTATCGTGGTTTCTGTTCTTGTCCCTTCACCTTCTTTTCATGTGACCGACTGTAACGTACATCACTGTGGTATAAAGTTCCATTTTACATTGACTTCTAATTATTAAGTTGTAACCCGAAAGGGTCACCCAGTCACCACTTCTGAGGCGGACTGTTACGTCCTCTGCACCCGAGTTAGGCACCAGACCCTTTTGGGGTGTATGGTGTCTCGGTGATTCGGGTACGTGGTGTTGATCACTCGGACACGAGGTCTCGGGTCCCGGGTGCTGATGACTTCGAACACGTGGTATCTCGGATACGAGGTGTCGTTCTCTCCGGTGGCGTTACTCTCGGAGTACGACGTCGATCTCTCCTCGGAGACTAGAGGTGTTGATCCCTTTTCGGGTACGTCGTCACTTCCGGGTCGGTCGTTTTTTATTTTAAAGAGATTTTTAATTTTTTTTAATTTGTAATATTAGTAGATTTTTAGACTGTGACAATCATTTGGTTATGTCATAAATTTAATTTTACTATTTTATATGAGCTTCTAATTTTGTTCTTGTCTCTATATTGTATATCGTCGACGACGACGATGACGACGATTCAGTGAAGTCAGTACAGGCTGAGACACACTGGGGTATGCCGTCGGGTGGTCCGAGGGGGCAGGGACCTTAAGAGTTCCGTTCTTGTGACCTCACCCAACGGTAAAGGAAGAGGTTACGTATTTTCACTTTCACTTAAACGAGTCAGCACAGGCTGAGAATCGCTGGTGTACCTGACGTCGGATGGTCCGAAGGGGCAGGTACCCTAAAAGGTCCTTTCTCATGACCTCACCCAACGGTAACGGAAGAGGTTATTTATCGTCCGTTCATGTGAATTTGGGTTAATATAGTTATTAATGTAATTTACATTTATTAAATTCATGAGGTTTATTTTTTGTTCTATTAGTCTGGTCGATTTTATTCTGTTTTGTTATGTGGTAAATGTTTTAATATACACAAATTTATATTTGTGTCTTTACATAATTTTTCCATTTTTAATATATGGTACGTTTGTGTTTAGTCTCTTTTGACATATATTATAGATTTAATTATAGTATGTTTCAGTCTACTATTCTGTTTCTTAAGTAAGTCTCTTTTTCTTTGTAAAATACTATTATTTTATGTTTTCTTTAATATATCATAACTTTGACCACCCAATTTTTATTTCACTACAAATCTCCTTTTAAATCTTGGAAATACGAGGGAACTACTAATGTAATCTTATTTTTATCTTTGTCTTCCTTTACTAGGTTCTGAGGTGGAGTTCTTAGATGTTTTCGTTGGTGTTAGTATTGACTTTTTCTCCTTACTTTTGACTCGTATCTTTAGTTAATTCTTCTTTCGTTTATGTGGTAGTTCTTTTAGTTATGTCCAGTAATCACTAAGAGAATTTTTCTTGTAATTGTGACTATTAGAGGATCGTTTGGTTAATTCTTTTTTCTCCCTTGTGTAATCGTCGTGGTCATTGTTTTCCTCCGTATAGTAACGCCTAGAAGGGTTGTACATTTCTATACTCTATACTTGGTCACAATGATTGTACTTTTAAAAAACATTTTACCCTGTTCAGAAGTTTTGTGTAATGAACACTTTGTGTTGAGTGGCTTTAGACTATGTTTTTTTATTTTTATATACTCATTTGAATAAACAATTGTTTGTCTTAGGTATAATATTTTTAAAAGGTGATTCTTTTGACGGTCGATGTTTACGATCGTGAAGGTGTCTCGAGTCTTTACTGAGGGTGTCGGTCTATTTCCTTCTCTCCCTCCCTTCCTTACCCCCGTCCTTCCTTCATATTGTGTCTCCGACACCAGTTACATACTTAACTGGACGTAGAAAGGTTGGGTGGGGAGGACGTTAGGAACGTAGAAGTAGGGGAGTAAAACGTGAAGTCATGACATCAGGGACCACCGAGTCTTCTATTAGTTCTGAGACGGACG
>SJYO01002837.1:0-12090 GCA_006410555.1 Capra ibex | reverse complement strand
CGTATATATAAATATTAACAATATAGAAGAAGAACCTAACAAGGAAACTAGTAATACATCACCGGAAGAAACAGAGAAAAGTGTCGGAAACAAAATTTCAGATAAAATAGCCTATACTCATAACGGTGAGGACGAAAGAAAACCAGAGATAAACGCACCATATAGAAAAAGGTCGGGAAGTGAAAGTCAGACATACACAGGGAACAAAACTCCACCCAGAGAACATTCGTCATATATCTCCCCAGAACAAAAACATAGGTAAGCCGGTCAGAAACGGAAAACTAACCCCGTAAGTTGGGTAAATGCAAATTCCATTAATAACTGTTCATACTAGGGTAATGGTAAATGAAATGACAAAATCCAAGCCCAAATATGTGGGAAAAGCACAAAGGACAGATCTCTTATAGGAAATCTTAAACAACCTCTCGACCAAACCACCACGACTTAAGAGAGTCGAAAACGAACAGACATTTCGAAAACTAAAGAGGAAGTATAAACTTACTCTAGGAACGACCCATGTCATTAGACCCGACATCCAATAACAGAAAGTAGTGAAATTCATACAGAACGGTAAGGGAGGACCGGACTTCTCAAAGATAACTTTCTAGTCGACAATAGGATTACCCTTAGGGGAACACACAATAAACAACGAAAAGGGAACGACGAAAATTATAAACAAGAAACACAAACTAGAAACAATTAAACTAATTATACACAGAACCCCACAAAGCGGAACCCAAATAGGATAAACCTTGAGAGACACAAAGAACCTGAACCCACTAATAAAGGAAGGGGTAAAATCCCTTCAAAAGTTGATTGCTAATAGAGGAGTTCCTAAAAGAGTACCAGAAAGAAAAACAGAAGAAGAAGACCCTGAGGATATTAAGCTTACAACCTCGCAAAGTATAGTAGGACCTCCAGAGACTCTAACAGGAGTAAAGAAAATTAAGTAAAAGGAACAAAGGAGAGACTAAGTAAATAAAGATGGTAAGATAGAAGATAAAGTGATTAGGATAGAAGACGGAGGCAATAAGACGATAAACAACGAAGGTCTCACAAAGACTAGAGTAAATAACGCAATAAGTAATATATAACTGAGAAAAAATAAAGAAGATCCAGGAACAATTTGGAACGAACGTAGAAGAGTTAGGAACAGAGATCCGATAAATAGACACTAAGGTAAAACTAAAGTTCTAAAACCTAGTAAAAGTGATAGTTATAAGCCTTAAGAAAGAGTCCATCTAAGGGATGGAGAAGGAGAAAACAAACCAAACCACCCGTTGAGAGGACAAGGAAATGGACGACTCATAAGGAGACAGAGAAGTAGAACTAATATAACGACGCAAACCCCACCGGTAAAATATAAGACCATTAAACACCTCAAGAGAAATAATACCTCGAAGGAGTGACACCCACCCCAACATAGTCACCGAACATATCCAAAGGACCAATCCCTCCGAACACAACCTCAAGACCACCCACCTCGACCCAAAGAAGAGAGACCTCACGTCACCTCATTGGTCATTACCCAATACTCTGCAGTCTCCAAAACCTCATTGAAAGTCGACGGACATATAACTTCGAGTCCCCACACAAGGACACAACGACCTCTTAAACGCACCATACAGAACAAGACCTTGAACAACCAGGAACCCACCTCGAACCAAAGTCACATCCATACCTCCGTAAACTACTCGAGGATAACGAATTACAAGGGACTTAAGTCCTCAAGAGACTACAAAAGTCCGAAACCTGTATTCGGAGGACGAAGACCAAAAGTCAAAATAAAAATGTCATCGGAGATCTGAAGAGGTAGATATGTCGTGGCTACTATTTTGTAGATCCAATTTCTACTTTTCAAATAGGTGTAACTCCCTGTGAGTCTTTCCAAGTGACTCAACGTTCCTCTTCTCTTCTCCCTCCCCCATCAATCTCCACTAACCTTACTCTACGCCACTCTAGTTTTCTCCTCTCTCGTTCGATCGGTCATCAGTGAAGGAATACACGTAAGGTATCAGACCTGGCGAGTCTCCATAAATGCCTCAATATGTCCCTTCTCCTCTCCCTCCTTTATCTGTCTCCACCGGTCCTCCTATTCTCGCTCCTTACTCTTCCTCTCTCTGTCATTGGTCAAGGACGGTCATTGGTCAAGGAATCCACAAGAGGTGGCAGACCTTGTGTGTCTCTAAGTGTCTCAACCTATCTCTTCTCTACCCCCTCTTTTCTCTGTCTCCGGTGGACCACCTCTTTTTCCTCTCAGGTTTCCTCCTCTCTCACCAGTTCGGTCATTAGAGCGAGAATCCATTTTAACCCATCACTTCAAACCCAAAAATTTACATGTTTTAACTGTTGTTTTTGGTTTCTCGTTTCTAATTTTGAGATCTCATCTCCAACCTAAAAGTCTTTATGTTTTAATTTCTTTTCTTCGTCTTCCTTTTTCCTTTTTTCTTTTCTTTTTTTTTTCGGTGTTCTTAATAATTTTTTTTTTTTTTGTTGTTATTGGTGGGTTTCTGATATATACCGCAAACGGAATTTTTTTTTTTTTTCAGAAAAAAAAAACTTATCATTATTATCCAATATCTTTATTTTTAATCTCCTCTTTATCTTCCGAATTGATAATTTTTTTTTTCAATCTTTTTTTTTCCTTACTAAAATTTTTATCATTTTTATATAGATCGGGAAAAGACTACAACACCCGGTACACCCCAGTGAAGGTTCCACCAAGGGAGACAAATTGAAGAAGACAAACGACCAAAAAATCCGAGTGATCAAGTCAACGTGACACCCCTCCCCCCTACGACGTTTGTTTATCGTGACAGCACACGTGTGTCACAGAGTCGGGGCGACCTGGACAGGGAAGAGCGCCGCGTGTTTGGCGAGACCGAGATGTTACGAGTCGGCCCTTGGGAGACTCCGGCCGGGATCCGACGCACGTGAAGGGGCCAGATTCGGCGAGTCCAAGCCACGAGTCCATCGGGAGTCTCCGTGTCTAAGCTAACCCTGACGCAAAACACGGGAAGGGCCCAGGATCATCGAGTCCTCAAACCGCTCGCGTTAGCGACGCTGAACAGCGGAAAAGACGGAGACGACGAGTCAAAAGACCTACCTGGCGACCGCGGGGAACACTCCGTTTACCACTGACAGGTCGTGGGGGTCTTCAGAATCGTTTCTTCGGACAAACGTCAAACCATTCATTTCAGAGAGACCCAGACGTTAACGGAGAAAGGTCGGGAATGTCGAGACCGACGGACAGGAGCCGCCCCCTACCAGACGTCGGTCGAAAAAGGCAAGGCAGGAAACAAGACACGAGGCAGGACCGCCACAGAATACAAGCTCGAAAAACGCATCATCGATAGGGTGTCAGACCAAACGATCGGGTTCAATCTAGCCAGACCAACGCGCACCCCGCAAGGACGGGCTAAGAATGTTTCGTGACGTCAGGCACGGAGGGCGCGAAGGGACGGGACGGGGGTGAAGGATCACCACCTACGTCCGCAGACACGACGAAAAGGCGACCCCCTCAATGACAACCCGAACATTAGAGAACCAAATTTAATAAAAAATAAAAAGGGAAGGACAATACAACGGGAGACACAAAGGTTCCGAGCGGTGTCTGAGTCGTCCCTCTCACAAAGGACCACAAACCTTTGGAGAGAAGAATTTTAAGGGAAGGACCCTGCCCGAAGGGAAGGGTCCTGCCTCGAGGGAGGGGTGGAGGAAACAGAGGAAAAAGCAGAAAATATAAAAAAGGATGGACAAAAACTTCTGTTACCAGACGAAAGACCAACGGACTACAGGAGACGGTCGGATGTCTTCAACAAAACACCTCAAACGAGTCGTAACTTTACAAGAAAACTCCTTAAACACTCCCTCTTTCACCAGAAGGGCAGGATAAGGAGATGGTAAAATCCGACACCTCAAAACTACCATTACAAGTCAAGTCAGCGAGTCAACACGGGTTAAACAACGCTGTGGTACCTGACGTCGGGTGGTCCGAAGGGTCAGGTAGTGGTCGAGGGCCTCGAGAGTGTTTGAGTACAGGTAACTTAAACGACTACAATAGGTGAGTAGAGTAGGAGAGAGCAGGGGAAAACGTCGTCTCAGAAAAGGTTGTTCAGTCAAGAAACGTAGTCCACCGGTTTCATAACCTCAAAGTCGAAGTCGTAGTCAGGAAGATTACTTGTAAGTCCTGACTAAAGGGAGTCCTGACTGACCAACCTAAAGGGACGTCAGGTTCCCTGAGAGTTCTCAGAAGAGGTTGTGGTGTCAAAGTTTTTGTAGTTGAGAAGCCGTGCGTCGGAAGAGGTATCAGTTTGAGAGTGTGGGTATGCACTGATGACCTCTTTGGTATCGAAACTGATGTACCTGAAATCAGTCGTTTCATTGTAGATGTGAAAAATTATACGACAGATCCAACCAGTATCGAAAAGAAGGTTCCTCGTTCATGGAGAATTAAAGTACCGACGTCAGTGGTAGACGTCACTAAAACCTTGGGTTCTTTTATTTCAGACAGTGACAAAGGTCACAAAGGGGTAGATAAACGGTACTTCACTAATCTGGCCTACAGTACTAGAATTAAAAGACTTACGACTCAAAATTTGGTCGGAAAAGTGACAGGAGAAAGTGAAAGTAGTTCTCCGAGAAGTCAAGAAGTAAAGGACGGTCTTGTCACCACAGTAGACACAGACTCCAATAACTATAAAGAGGACCCTCAGAACTACGGTCGAACACGAAGTAGGTCAGGTCGGAAAGCGTACCACATGAGGTGTATATTCAATTTATTCGTCCCACTGTTGTATGTCGGAACTGCATGAGGAACGGGTTAAACCTTGGTCAGACAACAAGGTGCAGGTCAAGGTTGACAGTGAAGAAATGGACGTATGTCTAAAGAGTCCTCCGTCCAGTCCACCAGACCATAAGGGTACAGAAATTATTAAAAGGTGTCAAACAACACTAGGTGTGTCAGTTTCCGAAACCGTATCAGTTATTTCGTCTTCATCTACAAAAAGACCTTGAGAGAACGAAAAACTACTAGGTTACTTACAACCGTTAAACTGGAGACCGAGGAGACGGAAAATATTTAGGTCGAACTTGTAGATCTTCAAGTGTCAAGTACATTACAACTTCGGACCGAACCTCTTAAAACTTGTAATGAAACGATCACCCACTCTACTCACGTTAACACACCATCAACCTTGTAAGAAACCGTAACGGATAGAATCCCTAACCTTACTTTTGACTAGAAAAGAACAGGACACCGGTGACGACAAAAGGTTTAAACGACCGTATAACTCACGTCGTGAGATCGTTGTAGTAGAAAATGCTAAACTTTATCGAGATGACCCTAAGGTAGTGGAAGTGATCGAAACAAGTATCACTACGAAGGATTCCCGGTGAACTGAAGCGTAAGGTCCTACCATTACATCCGTTAATTTTAAAGTTAATCTTAGGATAGACCTTGAAGGAGTCAGCAGGTCACCAATTCTTAGGTGGACGGTTACGACCTCTGAACCGAAGGTAGGGACCAGGTCCTTCTAGGGTGTATGGTTCCCCGTTACTTCGGACAGACGCGGTAATGACGTGCGTCCGTGGATCTCGAGTACGAGGTCTCGTCCTCTTCGGCGACGTCACCCGTCGGACACACGACGTTCGTCTCTCATCCGGGGTCAGTGACGTCGACTTCTTTCGAGTGTGTGTCGTTGCTCTGAGTCGTGTGGGTCTTGTCTCCGCAGGATAGACCGGACTCTCTGATCCCTTCCAACAAGACTCGCGCACTCTCGTACTCTCCTGAGTACTCCTCCTCTTTCCCCCTCCTCCCTCGTGGACGGAGAGACACACTTGGATACGTACAGTATCCGACCATGACCTTGTCACGAACGTACCCTGTCTGACTTTAGTCATGTCATTACAGAAATTTTTCAGTTGACTCTCACTTTGATGACGAGTGTCTTCCATTCCGTCTTGATCGTCAGACTGGGAGTGACGCGACTAATAGACGATATTACTTTTCGATATATTTGTAAGAAGTCTTCTAAAATTAACCTGGGTCTATAATTTGTCGTGTTATAATTTTTACAGATCGTATATTAGGGTTAATGAACCATATTTTTTTTTCAACACCCTTGTTAATTGTTTACGGTTGGATTACGGTCTATTAAGATCTACAATCTTAATAGTGTATCTAAAATTTCATCAATGTCATTGACACGAAGTACTCAATTTCCATTTGTGTTGACTACACTTACCTTTATATCTTCAAGAACCTTCTCTTTATTTTGATATTTCTTCTTAGTCTAGTTTTTTAAAAATGTGACTAACGTTTTCTCTTAGTCATTTGGACTTTTAACTAGTCATCTCACATAAGTTAGACTTTCTTGTTTCTCTTTTTGTCAACCCACTTTTTATTCGTCTTAGAGTCCAAAGACACATTACTATAGTTTTCAGGATTACAACTACTGTGACCTCAACGTTTCTCCTTTCTGTTTAACTTCGTCTTTATACAGTCTTCACAATCCATCAATCTTATCCCTTTTCCTCAGGTCTTACCGCCACCGATTTTCTATTCCTTCTCTTTTCGGTCCCTTTTATTTTCTTTCCTTCTAGACTCCTGGCCTTACTCCTAGAGTCCATTTTGTTGTGAGGACCAACCGGGTTAGATGTATCCTGTCCGGGTCCTTCTCTTTTTGTATAGTTTTCTCCTCGGTCTCGATCGAGAGGGGGGGCGGGAGGCGGGGGCGNTTGGGTGGCACACGATCCTATGAGAAGAGAAGTGCAGAAATCCAGCTGAACGGGAGTGCGGAACTCCTACCTAAAAGGACAATAATAGATTTATTTTATCTCGACATTATGCCTCGACATTGTGACTAAACTTCTGGGCTCTCGACACTGCGTGGCTCCCGAAATTACAGACAGTGAGGTTTAGAAACAACACTGCTCTGTCTTGACTCCCCATACGTGAGTGGACTTCCTTCTTTATTATTCGATTTTGAAGGGGTCAAGAAGAAGTTTTAAGAAAATAAAAATTAACCTCCTATTAACGAAAAGTTATAACACGACCAAAAAACAGTGAGTAGTTGTACTTAGTCGGTATCCGTGTAGGGGAGGTAAGAGGTACAGACGTAGAGGTAACGACGTGATGTTTCTCTAAGTAGAATGGTAAAATATCTAAGGTATACATACATGACTATCTGTTATAAACAAAAGAGGAAGACTGAATGAAATGAGACATATTATCCGAGATCCAAATAGATGGAGTAAGTTTGATTTAGTTGACACAACGAAAAATACCGACTGATCATAATGTGTACCTGTAGTGGTCTACCAGTTATGACTTTGGTCTAACTAATATAAGAAACGTCGGTTTCTACCTCTTCGAGATATGTCAGTCGTTTTTGTTCTGGTCCTCGACTGACACGGAGTCTAGTACTTGAGGAATAACGGTTTAAGTCTGAATTTGACTTTTTCACCCTTTGTGGTGATCCGGTAAGTCCATATTGGATTTGGTTTAGGGAATGTGATATGTCACCTTCACTGTTTATCTAAGTTCCCTAATCTAGACTGTCTGTCTCACGGACTTCTTGATACCTGTCTCCAAGTACTGTAACATGTCGAAGTTACTAGTTTTGTTAGGTGTTCTTTTTCTTTACGTTTTTCCGTTTTACTAATAGACTCCTCCGGAATGTTTATCGATACTTTTCTTCTCTTCGATTTCCGTTTCCTCTTTTCCTTTCTATATGGCTAAACTTACGTCTCAAGGTTTCTTATCGTTCCTTTTCATTCTTTCGGAAGGAGTCACTAGTCTCGTTTCTTTACCTCCTTTTGTTATCTCACCCTTTCTGATCTTTAGAGAAGTTCTTTTAATCTCTATGGTTCCCTTAAAAGCACGTTTCTACCTAAGTTATTTTCTGTCTTTACCATACCTGGATTGTTTTCGCCTTCTATTATTCTTCACCGTTCTTATGTGTCTTGATATGTTTTTTCTAAAAGTGTTGGGTTTATTAGTGAGTTGGATCTCGGTCTGTAGGACCTTACGCTTCAGTTCACCTGAAGTCCTTCGTAGTGATACTTGTTTCGATCACCTCCACTACCTTAAGGTTCACCGATAAAGTTTAGGATTGTCTATTACGACACTTTCACGACGTGACTTATACGGTCGTTTAAACCTTTTGAGTCGTCACCGGTGTCCTGACCTTTACAGTCAGAAGTAAGGTTAGGGTTTCTTTTTGTTACGGTTTCTTACGAGTTTTATGACGTGTTAAAGTAAGTAGAGTGTGCGATTGTTTATGAGTTTTAAGAGGTTCGATCCGAAGTTGTCATGTACTTGGCACTTGAAGGTGTACAAGTTCGACCTAAATCGTTTCCGTCTTCTCGGTCTCTAGTTTAATGGTTGTAGGCAACCTAGAACTTTTTCGTTCTCTCAAGGTAGATGAAGACGAAATAACTGATACCGTTTCAGAAACTGACACACCTAGTGTCGTTTGACATTTCTGTACCCTTATGGTCTGGTAGACAGAACGGAGGACTCTTCAGACATACGTCTAGTTCTTCGTTGTGTATCTTGACCTGTACCTTGTTGTCTGACCAAGGTTTAACCCCTCCCTCATGTAGTTCTGACATATAACAGTGGGACGAACAAATTGAAGATACGTCTCATGTAGTACGCTTTACGGCCCGACCTACTTTGTGTTCGACCTAGTTCTGACGTCCTCTTTATAGTTATTGGAGTCTATACGTCTACTGTGGTGTGAATACCATCTTTCACTTCTTCTTGATTTCTTGGAGGACTACTTTCACTTTCTCCTCTCACTTTTTCAACCGAATTTCGAGTCGAAAGTCTTTTGCTTCTAGTACCGTAGACCAGGATAGTGAAGTATCGTTTATCAACCTCTTTGTTACCTTTGTCACTCTCTGGCATAAAAAACCCGAAGTTTTAGTGACGTCTACCACTAACATTGGTACTTTAATTTTCTGCGAACGACAAACCTTCTTTTCGATACTGGTTTGATCTGTTGTATAATTTTCGTCTCTGTAATGAAACGGTTGTTTCCAGACAGATCAGTTCCGATACCAAAAAGGTCACCAGTACATACCTACATTCTCAACCTGACATTTCTTTTGACTCACGGTTTCTTAACTACGAAAACTTGACACCACAACCTCTTCTGAGAACTCTCAGGGAACCTGACGTTCCTCTAGGTTAGTCAGTTACGATTTCCTCTAGTCAGGACTTTTAAGTAACCTTCATGACTACGACTTCGACTCTGAGGTTAAGAACCAGGTGGACTACACTTCTTGACTGAATGATCTTTTTTGGGACTACGACCCTTTCTAACTTCCACCCTCTTCTCCTACTGTCTCCTACTCTACCAACCTACCGTAGTGGTAGAGCTACCTGTACCCAGATTCATTTAAGACCCTCAATGACTACCTGTCCCTCCGGACCGCACGACGTCAGGTACCCCAGCGTTTATCAGTCTGTCGTGACTCGCTGACTTGACTTGCCTCCGTTTTGTCTCGTCCGGAGACTGGAATGGAGGTTGGACGTACCTATGACGGGACAATCACAGAGACTCACTGATAGACGATACTTACGTTGGGAACCTCGTGGTGTCTATTCTACCCTTTTCCTACAACTCTAACAACTCAGGGACCTCCCCCGGACCGGTTGGTTCGGGGTCCGAATTGTTGTAAGGTTCTAAACGCCTTGTTTCGTTTGTCGTAACATTTGTTAATTATATTATGGTCTCGACGTCAAAACAAGCGTCTAACTACCGCCGTAGTCAAACGTCGGACTCCAATATTTCCCGTTGGGGTCTGACGTCAGAAACTTCAGAGTGGGTCCCTCGTCTTCCCGACGTCCCTGGAGAAGGGTCTACCCTGAGGTCTACACGACGCTGCACCCTGAAGGGTCACAACAACCTCAGACCTACAACCAGTTTTGGGTTAAACCCTACATAGGAGACGACAAAGATAAGGAGAAAAAGAAAATTTCAATCATATAACTTTCATTCGATCCATACAGAGATTATTCATGACCATAATAAATAAAAATATCTTGTTCACTGAATAAAACAATTGTTTAGGGAACTTGGACTCTGTTTTCACTTTCGAAAACCGTTTTGTTGATAACTTTTAACAGACGTGTCTTGACCTACGTACGTCAATTTTGATGGAACAAACTCACGATTGACATTGAGCAAAATTTAATTACTGTGTCCATCCAATTTTCATTTTCTTACCTTTTCCTATATTAGACGTTTGTGATAAGTTTTTCTTTCGACCATCCTCGTTTCATTACCTAGAAGGAATGTCTTTTTAAGGTCGATTATTCACATCTCCCTTACTCCCTTTATTTTTTAATAGTAATACTCTATTGTCGTTATTAACAGTATCTGTTCTAAGTGGTTATCTACGATTTTCATTTTCCTCTTTTAAATTCCTCTTTAATCCATAAACTTAATAAAAGTTTCATAGAAGGGGGTGTATAAATAAATAATAATTTCCCTTTATCAATAAAATATCACCTCTTTAGAAAGTCTATGGTCGAATTAGTTCGCTAGTTCAATCTGTAGTGATCATTATTCTGTATAACTGTATTACATCTCTCCTCGTGTACACGGTTTTCTGCATATCGAAATTAGATCAGTACTCTTCTATAATTTTTTTTTTTTTAGTTCCTTATAAAATGTTTTGCTGACCATAATTGCGAATTTCACAATTTTAACACTTTTTGGTCCGTTCTTACTACTTGACGGTATCTGACCCCTTCTGATTCTAGATACCAATTTACAACACACCCTAGGACCTTACCCAGGACCTTGTCTTTTCCCTGTAACCTTTTCGATTATTTTAGGTTTATTTCGTATATCAAATCAATCGTTATAACATAGTTACAACTGAAGAGTCAAAAATAGTAGTACAGTATCAATACGTTCTACAATTGTAATCCTTTACAACCTACTTCTTATACACCCCTTAGAGACATAATGAAACCTTAAAAAGACATTCAGATTTAATGAAATTTTATTCTTTCCACCTTGTAACAAAGTTCACTTACTTTCCTTTCTTTCTCACTTCTTTCCTTCCCCAAGCACCGATATAATTACAGTCTATTTTATCTGAAGTCTTGTTCCTTATGATAGTCGTTATTTCGCCCCGTAATTTATTAATACTCAGTCGAGTGATTCTTCTGTATTGTTAAGATTTACACGCACGTGGATTGTCGTCTCGAAGTTTTGTGTACCTCTGTCTTACCCCTCTTGGCTTTCCTACTTCTCTGTTTGGGTGTTAGTGTAAACTTCGGAAGTCACGAGGAGCTCATCGACTATCTTGGCCATCTTCCCTTCAGTCATTCGTATACATACTGGAAGTTGTGATAGTTGGTTGAGCTGTATTCACCGCAAAAGTTCCGTAAGAGTCAAGTCAGTCAAGTCAGCGAGTCAACACAGTCTGAGAAACACTGGGGTACCTGACGTCGTGTGGTCCGAAGGGACAGGTAGTGGTTGAGGGTCTCAAGTGAGTCTGAGTACAGATAACTCAGCCACTACGGTAGGTTGGTGGAGTAGGAGACAGTAGGGGAAGAGGAGGGTGGGAGTTAGAAAGTGTCGTAGTCCCAGAAAAGTTTACTCAGTCGAGAAACGTAGTCCACGGTTTTATAACCTCAAAGTCGAAGTTGTAGTCAGGAAGGTTACTTATAAGTCCTGACTAAAGGAAATCCTACCTGACCAACCTAGAGGAACGTCAGGTTCCCTGGGAGTTCTCAGAAGAGGTTGTGGTGTCAAGTTTTCGTAGGAAAAAAAACCGTGAGTCGAAAGAAATTTAAGGTTGAGAGTGTAAGTATGTGCTGGTGACCTTTTTGGTATCGGAACTGATCTACCTGGAAACAACCGTTTCATTACAGAGACGAAAACTTATACGACAGATCCAACCAGTATTGAAAGGAAGGTTCATCATTCGCAGAAAAATAGAGTACCGACGTCAATGGTAGACGTCACTAAAACCTCGGGGGGTTTTATTTCAGAGAGTGACAAAGGTGTAGATAAACGGTGTTTCACTACCCTGGTCTACGGTACTAGAAGTAAAAGACTTACA
>SJYO01002646.1:0-10000 GCA_006410555.1 Capra ibex | reverse complement strand
CTGGCTCTGCTCATAATTAAGCACAATCTCCCCTGCTATACAATTCTATTGTAGGAGGCCCCATGCATGAAGTCTGCCTTACTGTTCTTTATCAAATGTCCAGATAACTATTTCTTTAACACACTTACTGATTCAGGTCAGTTCACTTCAGTTCAGTCGCTCAGTCATGTCCAACTCTTTGTGACCCCAGGCCTCCCTGTCCATCAACAACTCCAGGAGTCTACCTAAACCCGTGTCCATCTAGTGGATGATGCCACCCAACCATCTCATCCTCTGTCGCCCCGTCTCCTCCTGCCCTCAATCTTTTCACCATCAGGGTCTTTTCAAATGAGTCAGCTCTTTGCATCAGGTGGCCAAAGTATTGGAGTTTCAGCTTCAACATCAGTCCTTCCAGTGAATGTTCAGGACTGATTTCCTTTAGGATGGACTGGTTAGATCTCCTTGCAGTCCAACGGACTCTCAAGAGTCTTCTCCAACACCACAGTTCAAAAGCATCAATTCTTCGGGGCTCAGCTTTCTTTATAGTCCAACTCTCACATCCATACATGACCACTGGAAAAACCATAGCCTTGACTAGACCAATCTTTGTTGACAAAGTAATGTCTCTGCTTTTTAATGTCTAGGTTAGCCATAACTTTCCTTCCAAGGAGTAAGCGTCTTTTAATTTCATGGCTGCAATCACCATCTGCAGTGATTTTGGAGCCCAGAAAAATAAAGTCAGCCATTGCTTCCACTGTTTCTCCATCTATTTGCTGTGAAGTGATGGGACCAGATGCCATGATCTTCATTTTCTGAATGTTGAGCTTTAAGCCAACTTTTTCACTCTCCTCTTTCACTTTCATCAAGAGGATCTTCAGTTCTTCACTTTCTGCCATCTGCATATCTGAGGTTATTGATATTTCTCCCCGTAATCTTGATTCCAGCTTGTGCTTCATCCAGCCCAGCATTTCTCATGATGTACTCTTACTGATTATAATATACTAAAATTAAAAATTGATAGAAACTTTTGAATTTCCTATGGATAGATATTCTATTATATAATTATTGTATAATAGGATAAATGAAAGAAAAATAACAAATATTCTAAGAAAAATTGAGGAAAATATAATATAATATAATCAAGCAAAGATGGGCTTCATAAAGGCCAGAAATGGTTATGGACCTAACAAAAGGAGAAGATATTAAGAAGAGGTGGCAAGAATACACAGAAGAACTGTACAAGAAAGATTTTCACAACCCAGATAACACGATGGTATGATCACTCACCTAGAGGCAAACGTCCTGGAATGTGAAGTCAAGTGGGCCTTAGGAATCATCACTATAAACAAAGCTAGTGGAGGTTATGGAATTCCCGTTGAGGTACTTCAAATCCTAAAAGATGATGCTATGAAAGTGCTGCACTCAATATACCAGCAAATGAGGAAAACTCAGCAGTGGCCAGAGGGCTGGAAAAGGTCAGTTTTCATTCCAGTCCCTAAGAAAGGCAATGCCAAAGAATGTTCAAACTACCACACAATAGTACTCCTCTCACATGCTAGCAAAGGGATGCTCAAAATTCTCCAAGTCAGGCTTCAGCAATATGAGAACTATGAACTTCCAGATGTTCAAGCTGCTTTAAGCAAAGGCAGAAAAACCAGAGATTATATTGCCAACGTCTGCTGGATCATCACAAAAGCAAGACAGTTACAAAAAACCATCGATGTCTGCTTTACTGACTACACCAAAGTGTTTGACTGTGTAGACCACAATAAACTGTGGGAAATTCTTCAAGAGATGGGAATACCAGACCACCTGACCTGCCACTTGAGAAATCTGTGTGTAGGTCAGGAAGCAACAGTTAGAACTGGACATGGAACAGACTGGTTCCAAATAGGAAAAGGAGTACATCAACGCAGTATATCGGAGAAGGCAATGGCACCCCACTCCAGTACTCTTGCCTGGAAAATCCCATGGGTGGAGGAGCCTGGTAGGCTGCAGTCCATGGGGTGGCGAAGAGTCGGACACGGTTGAGTGACTTCCCTTTCACTTTCATGCACTGGAGAAGGGAATGTCAACCCACTCCAGCGTTCTTGCCTGGAGAATCCCAGGGACAGGGGAGCCTGGTAGGCTACCGTCTATGGGGTTGCACAGAGTTGGACACAACTGAAGTGACTTAGCAGAAGCAGCAGCAAGGCTGTATATATCACCTTGCTTATTTAACTTATATGCAGAGTACATCATGAGAAATGCTGGGCTTTAAGGAAGCACAATCTGGAATCAAGACTGCTGGGAGAAATATCAATAACTTCAGATATGCAGATGACATCACCCTTATGGCAGAAAGCGAAGCAGAACTAAAGAGCCTCTTGATGAAAGTGAAAGAGGAGAGTGAAACAGTAGGCTTAAAGCTCATCATTCAGAAAACTAAGATCATGACATCCAGTCTCATCACTTTATGGCAAATAGATAGGGAAACAATGAAAGACTATTTCGGCGGGCTCCAAAATCACTGCAGATAGTGACTGCAGCCATGAACTTAAAAGATGCTTACTCCCTGGAAGAAAAGTTATGACCAAGTTAGACAGCATATTAAAAAGCAGAGGTATTATTTTGCCAACAAAGTCCATCTAGTCAAGGCTATGGATTTTCCAGTAGTCATGTGTGGATATGAGAGTTGGATTATAAAAAAAGCTGAGCACTGAAGAATTGATACTTTTGAACTGTGATGTTGGAGAAGACTTTTGAGATTCCCTTGGACTGCAAGGAGATCCAACCAGTCCATCCTAAAGGAACTCAGTCCTGAATGTTCATTGGAAGGCCTGATATTGAAGCTGAAACTCCAATACTTTGGCCACTTGATACAAAGAACTGACTCATTTGGAAAGCCCCTGATGCTGGGAAAGATTGAAGGTGGGAGGAGAAGGGCATGACAGATGAGATCGTTGGATGGCTCCACCGATTCAATGGACATGAGTTTGAGTAAACTCCGGGAGTTGGTGGACAGGGAGATCTCGTGTGCTGCTGTCCATGGGGTCGCAAAGAGTCAGACACGACTGATTGAACTGAAAGAACTGATACATAAGTACATCACAATTCTATGTAAAAATATTCAGATTTGAAAAGTGATATATTATTCAATCAACCACCATTTTGTTTTCAAAAGTAATTTTCATTCACATTTTTAAAGCCAGCTGTAGCTCATAAGCATGACATGAGTGCCAAAGGACATCCACCCATTTTGTAAAAACTAAATGTGATTTTCAAGTGATTCAACATTCTGAGTCCATTAGAAAGTGAAAAGGATTAATGATTGTAGATATAAAAAGATGTGATTATTCACATAGAAATCATGCAGCTGTGCCTTTTACAACTAAAATGCTGCGGAGGTTTATGGACTTTAAAAGCACATGCTGAAGATTGCTTTCATAGAGAATGCAAAACAGAGGACTGCAAAACCACAAAAAAAAATCATGACTTTAATGATATCCTAGTGTTAGTTCATAGGGTAAGATTAGGTATATTCAATATATTGTGGAAGTCACAATTATGTGTTTTTCTGTCCTGGTTTTCAAGAGTTGATTTTGTGTCCAGGAGAAACAGAAATGAAAGAACTTTCATTCTATTACCTTTTCACTTGGATCTTCTCAACTTGCATTCTCACATATATAGTTTTTAGGGATGGAGGTAATGCTTTCAAAATTTCACAATCAAAAGCAATGGAAAAGAGAATGAGCAACAGAATCTACAAATAAATCAACAAAAGGCAGTAGTTTATTATTTGCCATTTTAATTGTGTCATGGATGCAAACATGCACACATGTATTGCCGTTGTTCAGTCACTAAGTTATGTCTGACTCTTTGTGACTTCATGGACTGTAGCCCATCAGGTTCCTCTGTCCATGGGATTCTCCAAGCAAGAATACTGGAATGGGTTGCCATTTCCTTCTCCAGGGGATCTTCCTGACCCAGGAATCGAACCCGCCTCTACTCCATTGGCAAGGGTATTCTTCACCACCGAGCCTCCAGGGAAGCCCATGTATGTATTAAGGGTCCATTGTAAAGAACAGTGAGTGCTGCCCTTTAACTTGGTATCAAAAATAGAAAATGATAAGGTCAGCTGAATTCATAAGAGCCAGATGTTCCCTGATTCAGTACAAGTTTTGAAACACATCAGAAAGTTATTACGCTCATTTTTTCTTTTTATGCCTTTGCCGTCTGCCAGTAAGATAGCATGTTCCAATGAGAGCCTTTTTCAACTTAATTCCCAGAATGAGCAGCCACTCAGAGCATGGGATCCATATATACTGAAGAGACATAATACTGGGGAGACACAATAAGTATTATGTTGTGTAGTTGCAGTGCACTGAGTTCTGAGGTTATTTCTTTTTTAACTGCAATGACGGTAACTCTTGGATGTTTTCTGTATTTTATTTTAACATTGTTACTACCCATGGACTAGTATACTGACTCCAGTATATATCATTCCACCCAGGTGGAAAAAAAAAAAAAAAGTGCATTTATGGCAAATATCTTCCCAGTCATTCAACTTTCTTATCCTTGAAAATCTTACTGTGAATGTCTATTTTGCTTTTGTGTGAGTTTCATGTATCAAAAACAGCTATAAGAGTAGACTAATAGGAACAACCAGTGCAAATACAGTTTAAATGTAATTGTAGGTTTTATTTTTGATGTATTGTTTTAGTTCAAAATTGTTATCCTATTTTTGGTAATAACAGGTCATATTATTCCTTGTGTTTTTCATTCCTTAAAAAATTCTCCAAGTGTTACTATATTTTAAGTATCTCTGTCTTTTTAAATTTTACTTCACTTTTCAGTGTTTATTCTCACTGCTGATGATCATTGTTTCCTAGCTTTTGTGTTAAAAGGTATATCCCCTGAAGACATGTATCTTTCCACTAACATAGTGTTGCAGAAAAAAGACAAGGTTTTAGATACAAATAGAAGGGGAAAAAAATCTAGGAAAAACAGAATTTGGATAAGGAGCAAAGTCAAATATATAAAGACAGTAAAAAACAGACATGTTGGCTTAATACCAGTTGGCATCTGCCAGATATTTTGCAAAGAAAATAGCTAGCCTTATACAGCTTTGACAAAAACATAATACGTTTTGCAAAACACTCTAAAAAAAAGCAACTGACCTTATGCTTATTAAGAGTTATCCCCCACAAGTTGTCAGAAATATTTCTAAACAAAATTGCCCAGAAACAATAGTTCCTATAGAATAACAACATGAATAAAAAAGTAACTGGAAACATATAGTTCCAAGGAGAGATGGAACAGAATACACCCTGAATGAAATAGAAATTTCATGGAGCAGTTTACAAACAATGCTATAATGAACATTTTTGTGATGTGTAGTTGCAGACTCTTGCTATTATTTTGGTAAGATTGATTCTCAGAAGTGAGATTTCTGGAGCAGTTAAGTGCAGTTGAAATTTATATAGATACTCTAAATAGTGCTGTTCAGACTTAATGTGCATATAAATCACCTGGAGATCTTGTTAACATATAGATTCTGATTCATTAATCTGGGATGCAATCTGAGATTCTGCATTTCTAACAAGTTCCAAGGTGATGCTGATGCTCTTGGATCATGGACCAGCCTCAAGTAATGAGGCTCTCAACCACGTAAAATTTATTACCAATTTAAATGTCTGTCTTTATCAGTGACCTGTGTGTTCCTTTAAGGAAGGTCCTGAATCTTTGTGCTTTTATAGGTAACTCAGTACATATTTGTCAAATAAATGGACAAGTGATTTATCTGTCCTATTAAAGTGCTATACAGAAAAACAAGAATAAATATAATTGTATTTATGAAATTCTAAAACTCAGCATTTATCTTTTGACTTAGTTGCCAGGAATGCCATTATTAAGATCAACTGACATAGCAAATTTAATTTCATTTTCTTCTTTGTTATCTTTATTATGATTCTTATAAATGGGCTCAAGACATTTTAATAGGTAACTGCCTTATAACCATTACACGTGAATTAACAATATTACTTTAATTTCAAAGTTTTCATTCTCTTCACCAGAGAAGTGTGAATGACAGAGACAGAAATGAAAGAATAAGAGAGAGACAGAGACACAGAGAGCTGACAGAGAGATGAACTGATATAACTAATCTTAAGTAGTATGAGTCTAAGTAAATATTCAGCCTTAAATACAAACATGGAAGTGTCATTATTTTAATAATTCCTTAATATTTAATAATTACTTTAATAATTTTAATATAAAGCTTAGGAAAATTATTCTTTTCTTTCTTTCAATACTTTTTCTTGAACAGAATATGTATTCTAATTAGAAATGCAACTGACTATGCATTTCTAATTACTTGAAAATACATAGAAATAGTTCCATATATTTTCAAGTAATTATTCCTATATGGTTAAATAATAAATTATATGTATTAATACATACCTTGGTAGATTAACTTCTTTAAATTATATCATAGATAAACTAAAATAAAAGGAATTTATGCATCCTAAGAAGAGACAGTGAAAATGAGAAAGACAGCTCTTAATCTATTTTGAAAGAAGATGATGCATAACATAGAATTAAAAACTATCTTTCAATATTTTCTACAAAATATAATTTACATACAGAAAAGTGAAAATTGAGCATTTCTGAAATTAAATGAGGATATTTGGATTTCCATACTTATAGGGATGCAAGAAAAAAAAAAAAAAACTAATATTGTATCATATCCCAGCTTACTGACCTCTTGTTTTTTCTTTGACAAATATACACACACATAAAATATATATCAAAACATTTTTGAGCTAAATAAACTACCTTGCAGATATAGCTAATTATATACTATATCATCATTGAGGTAGTATTTATTTTACATAATTACCTTAGTAAGTTAATATTAGTCTGCATTTCAATCATGCATTTTTTTCACCCCAACAATGAAGAAAATATTTTCTATAGCTAATAAAATTAAATATCTGACAAAATGCTTTAAATTGAGCCATATGGTAATCCCTGATACATTCTCATAAGAAGCACTTTCAGAAAAAAAAAAAAAAATTCAAAAGCAAACTTGCAAAAAATATAACTCTTCCTGCTAAAAAATTAATGATGGCTTTTAAAACTCTGTGCATTCAAAATCAAAATAGAACTGTTTTTATGTTGCTGAGAATAAAAAAAAAACCTTTAAAATTATAAATGAACAAATCTCAATACACAGTCTATTTGCTTATAGAATGAATTTTGGTCCAATAAGAAAAACATCTCTGAGAAAAAGAGTACTTTGGAGGGAAGTTATTTTGCCTAAACTGTCCTCACTGAGTACATTCCAGACCCTGCTGGCAGAGGTGTGAGTTGACAGACTGGTGGGTGTTTACTTGTGAGTCAGTAACCCCACCTCTTCCTCTTCTTCCTCTTTAGGATGTGCTTTGGAGAAGGAGATGGCAACCCACTCCAGTATTCTTGCCTGGAGAATACCATGGATGGAGGAGCTTGGTGGGCTATAGTCCATGGGTTGCAAAGAATCGGACATGACTGAGTGACTTGAGTGACTTCACTTTCACTTTAGGGAGCACAGAGCACCTGCTGCGGTCGGCTTCTCACCTCCTTAGACTTTAAAGAGCCATTTCACCAGGAGGTGTTCACATTCTCCAGTGACTATGGATGGCTCAGAGCTTTACATATGACTGCTTGCACAAGTCTTTGCAACTGTGGAGGTGAGGCTCAGGTCAGATTTAATTACTACTATAAACATTTTTTTATCAATTTTAATTAATTTTGATTTTCATCTCCCTTAATCCTTTGTCCTTTTCTATTGATAGAGAATCCTGACCTGTTATTAGTGAACACCCTCTGTCTGCTCAGTAAGCTCAACAATATTAAGGTCCTTTTGTTTCCATTCACTCATTTTTTTTTTTCCTTTTTTGGTATTTCTGTATTCAGTACACAGATGCACTTTATTTCAGTGTTTGTCATAGATTATATTATAATGAAATATTTTATAAAAACAGTCCAGAAATATATTCCATAGCTAGAAATCAATATATCCCAAGAGTGCAATCTTTTCCAAGATTGATTCTTTAAATTTAGTAGCTTATTTTAGATTTCTAAACTGTGATGGAGTTTAGATATCATTATCCCAAATAGAAGCAGGCTAAATAACTATATTGAAAAATAGTTTGGAAGCTATAAGATGAAACAAACATAGAAAATGATATATATTGAAGAAGGTTTTTTATAATTTATTTTCCCCTATAGGAAGATAATTTAATCACTGACTTTTCTATCATAAAATATCCCATTAAAGGCTTCGAATATCCTATCCCAAGTTTTATGTCTAAGTCAATAATATGATGTACTAAATAACTCTTGGGGAAAAAAGACATTTTTCATTTATTTCCTTTTCATCACTTTAATGCTGGTAGAGAGTATTTTACACTCAACTTGTTTTGAAAAATGTTTAAATTTAGTTGAAGGTCTAGTTACTTAGAAAGCATCTACTTATAAAGTAATGAGTTTTCAGATGCAAAGTAGTATGTAGAAACTGGATAAACAACAAGGTCCTACTGTATAGCACAGAGAACTGTATTTAATATTCTGTGATAAACCATAATGAAAACCAACATTAAAAAGAATGTATATATATATATATATGTATAACTGAATCATTTTACTGTAAGGAAGAAATTAACACAACATTTCAAATCAACTATATTTCAATTAAACCATAAAAATAAACTTTTAAAACCTGGCTTTTTATTGAAAACATCTTGCGTGTATACCTGACATCCTCAGTGTTAATATTAGAGTTGTTCTTCAGTCTTGGTCATTTAATGAGAGAGAAAGAGAACTTACTCAAGTTAAACACCATCAGTCTCATTTTTAAAAAATGGAGTAATACCATTTCATGTTCAGTCAGGTAAAACATATGAAATTAAAATACACTTATAGGAGCAAAAAAGAGTGTCATTACAGTAGCAATAATTTTAAAAATGGCTGAAATCAACCTAGTATACATTTTAATTGCTAATAGTTTATATCCTTAAGCTACTAAACTAATTTCATAGATTTTAACTAAATTATTAACATCACCCAACAGAGAGATTTCTGAAGGAAAATATAAGTAACATTTAAAGATGAAAAAAATAATTTCAACAGAAAATACCAGGAATACTAAATCCAAAGGATAGTCAGAGATTAGACAGCAAATGAGGGTGCTGATTCTATTCTTTCCCCCAACCCTCCATGGAAGACAATGCTTGAATAAAACTTTTAAGTAACTGAAGTAAATCAATTTTGAGAAAGTAGATTGTCATTAACAAATAATCAACCTTAAAAAGTAATTTACCACAAAGGTTTTCATCAACCATGTTTATAAAAACAAGCCAAAAACATATAAAAAACAAAAGGTATCTTAAGCTGACAATGTGACACCATAATGCCAAAACAATGAAATCAAAAGGTCACCATAGTTTTGTTGCTAAGGAACAAATTATCCCTGAGAATCATCTCTACTTTTGATCTCTTCTGTTTCCCCCTTTGTCACTTCCTTCCTTTCTTATTTGAAGAATATATTTCATGCTCTGAAATTCTTCTGGGAACTCTGTATTGTTGATGTAATGAAACCTAGTATGGTGTGTGTTGCAAGAACGCTGAACTTTTTAAAAGGAGGTGTTGACAGAGCTGCGAAAAAGCAGGAGGCTGCTGGAAAGGCTGTGGTCCAGGAGCAATTGTCGGGTGAATGGACTGCTCTAGCATTTACTGCTACTTGGCCTGAGGTTGCAGACAAGTCTGCAGGTGCCCTCTGTGCCCATCCAGCAGTTATCTTCTGAAGACTGCAGCGCTCATCCTGCCACTAGGGACTGGACTGCAGCTCCCTGCTCAGGCCACTAAACAGAATACCAGAGCATAAAAAGTATTCAAAAGCATTCAAGACCAAACGAATAACAAGAGGAAAAAAAGTGAATTTAAAACAGCCTGGAGGGGAGGGAAAGATGGCGGAGGAATAGGACGGGAAGACCACTTT